>CM076580.1:603409412-603414412 GCA_034641835.2 Pinus albicaulis
ACGGACGCCCTCGGGCCAAACAACCCGACCCGACTCGAACGGACGCCCTCACCCGGCACGACCAAACGACCCAACCCAACCCGAACGGACACCCTCACCCGGCACGCCCACCCGACCCGACCCGAACAGACGCCCTCACCGGGCACGCCCACCCGACCCGACCCAAACGGATGCCCACCCGAACGGACGCCCTCAGGCCAAACGACCCGACCCGACCCGAACGGACGCCCTCGGGCCAAACGAACCGACCCGACCCGAACGGACGCCCTCACCCGGCACGACCAAACGACCCGACCCGAACGGACGCCCTTGGGCCAAACGACCCGA
This sequence comes from Pinus albicaulis, assembly GCA_034641835.2. NCBI lineage: Eukaryota > Viridiplantae > Streptophyta > Pinopsida > Pinales > Pinaceae > Pinus > Pinus albicaulis. The sequence continues at coordinate 603,409,740 of CM076580.1, forward strand.
CCCGACCCGAACGGACGCCCTTGGGCCAAACGACCCGACCCGACCCGAACGGACGCCCTCACCCGCCACGACCAACCGACCCGACCCGAACGGACGCCCTCACCCGGCATGACCAAACGACCCGACCAAATGGATGCACATGGGAGAAAATGGAAACCGGGCCGCCGGGACGTGCACAAGGCACCCGGGCGGTCACAACTTAGCAAATCTGACACGGGCGCCCTCCGACCAAACGGCCCGACCCGAACGGATGCCCTCACCCGGTGCCACACGGCCCGCCCGACCGAACGGACGCACATGGGAGCAAATGGCAAATGGGTCGCTCGGACGTGCACAAGGCACCAGGGCGGTCACAACTTAGAAAATCTAATACGGGCGCCCTCGGCCCAAACGACCCGACCCGAACGCCTTTGGACGGGTGCCCTCACCCGACGTGCCCGACCCGACCCGAACGCCTTTGGCTGGGCGAGTCGGGTGACCCACGACTGGGCGCCTCTGCATGAACTGCACGACAATGCGGAAACCATTCCGGGAGCGTCCGGAGTCGGAATTGAGTGCTGTAAATTGCAGAATGTGCGTATTGACAGGCTGCATCTAACTGTACAGTTGGGAAGTATATTTGACACACAGGGAGCTCGAGGGATGGTCTAAACTGATTTGTAGTGCCGATTCGAGTGACTCGGCTGCACTTTGGTAGTTTTGTGCAGGATATTCCCAAGGTGAATTCTGATGATTGTAAATGATTGCTGTAGGCTAGTTTGATGGTTGACAAGCCTTAGAGCTTGGTCAAAAGGCTAACTTGCCTTGCCAAGGAGCAGAAGTGGCTTCTGTTGGATTGGAACTTATTATTTCATATTTATGAAACGTATTATCGGTCGGACTCATTATTAACAGGGAATTACCCCTCCCTTGTATGTATGAGCATACTTGTGGATTGATAATGATGTTTATGTTTATTTCCACATATCGAGAGAACCTTTGGTTAATAACTAACAAGTGTTGCTAAAGGCGTAGTCTATATACTTGAGTATTTGGAAAAAGAAAAAAGTACGGTAGTGCCGCACCCGTCTATAGCATGGTTGAAAGACACCGAAGGTATAGGGGCGTGACAACTAGGCACACGGGCGGTCACAACTTAGCATTTTCGATATGGCCTCCCTCACACGACCCGACCCGAACGTGTTTCCTTGGGCGCCCTCACACGGCACGACCTGACCCGCCCTAACGAAGGCACAAAGGAGCAAACGGAAATCGGGTCGCACGAACATGCACAAGGCACAGGGGCGGTCACAACTGAGCATTTTTTATACGGCCCCCCTCGCACGACCTGACCCAAACACGTTTCCTTGGGCTCCCTCACACAGCACGACCCGACCCGCCCGAACGAACGAACACACAAGGGAACAAACGGAAAACGGGTCGCACGAACGTGCACAAGGCACATGAGCAGTCACAACTTAGCATTTTTTATACGGCCCCCCTCGCACGGCACGACCCGACCCGACCCGCCCGAACGAAGGCACAAGGGAGCAAATCGAAAACTGGCCGCACGAACGTGCACAAGGCACGCGGGCGGTCACAACTTAGCATTTTTTATACGGCCGCCCTCACACGACCCGACCCGAACGCGTTTCCTTGGGCGCCCTCACGCGACCCGACCCGACCGAACGCGTTTCCCTGCTCGAAGGTATGCATCCCATAGTGCATGAAAATCAAGACCAGTCTCGATCTCAGTTCCTCAGTGAACCAGATACTGCAAGATCATTGTAGTATGAAGCCTCCAATGAATGAAACTCCATCATGAACTCCCACGCATCATCCTATCCAAAGCGTTGGCAAGCATACTTGTATTGCCCACGAGTGCCACCACAAGTTGTTCTCACCCTACAAGTCATATGAATGTGCTCGTAGGTTGCTCATCCAACCAATGTCTTGTTGCTCAAAGTGAACAACGTCCATCAGCCCATCTATAAAAGATCTCCATGTAGCACCAACAATCGATCATGCTCAGCATATTCCTTCTTGACACTCCTCCATGATGCTCATAAGTGGGCACCCAGTAAGTGCACCTGCATAATGTCCCCACATAATGTCCTGCCATGCCCTCGTGTCAATGTACATGACTTTGGTTGCCCACGTGTCCATCAAGAGTAGACTCGCCTCAACCCTAGTCACCATCATGTGTATAGTGTACAGGTTAAGTGCCCTCGGTCACTTCTACCATCACCATCATGGGTACTTCCTCCAAGGCTTCTCCCCCGCTAAAGGTGCACCAAGAGTTCCTTCTTGGTTGTAAGCCATGAAGAAGTCTACCCAGACAATGTGCCCTACCACCAAGGCAGTCCATGAGTCATGCCGGGCACCTAGCCGGTTTCCATGTGGCTAAGCATGACCCGTATCTATCACAGAGATCATCAAGTTCCACCCTTGTCACGGGAATTTGAACCTACTAGAGCGAGGTCACAAATTTCCCTGTCAAGGCCTACAACAAGAAATGCTCCCCTTGCTTCTCCCATGTACAAGGTTCCATCATAGTCATCCGAGGAAAGGTCCTCCATGGTATTGGAAAAGAAGTCATCTTCTTTCCCATCCCTGCATACGGTCCATCTCCCAGATGCTCAATTGAAACACGAGCCATGTCTTCATGAAGAATCTCTAAGCGAGTGTCCTCCGTCCTCATCAATGTCTGCAATGCTTCTGATCCTGGTACCGCCTGCTCATAAAGTTCCTCCTCGATCATTGTCACTTCTGCAAAATTTTCATGTGGTTCATCCCCCAATGCCTGCAATGTGCTTGGTCCAGGTTCAACTTGTTCCACGATTTCTTCCTCGATCATATCCGAATCCTCAACATCCTCCCCAGAATCATCCATCACCGATGCTTGCGATGTGCTTGGCCCTGGTCCAACCTGTTCATCAAGTTCGTCCTCGACTTCTACCACATCTGCAACATCCTTGTGAGAATCGTCCACCATCAATGCTTGTAATGTGCTTGGTCCTCGTCCAACTTGTTCATCAGCTTCTTCCTTGACTTCAATCACATCTACAACATCCTTTGGTTCGGCCACAGTGGGCTTCATGCCACCATGCTTCATCTTTCCAAGGTCTCTAAGCTTGAGAAGCTTATCAATTAACTTCCTTCGCTCTTCTTCCACCTTGTCCATTTCTGCTCGGAGAATTCTCACTTTCTTCATAAGTCGAAAAATTTCATCTTTTCTCATGCCAAATTTCCTCCTCTTGCACAATGTATCAATGGTCTGACTCACCTCATCAAACTCCCTTTCCACTTCCTTCGACTTCTCTTTAATTTCTTTGAAGTTAATTTCCAATGAAACAAACTCATCCATCAAGCTTCAATACCACCTGCAACGCTGCAACGGTATCCCTGCTTAATAATAATAATAATAAAGCCACAAAAATGTAGCTCTGATACCAACTGTCATGCCCTTATACCTGTGGTAGTCTCCCAACCGCTCTATAGATGGGCGCGGCACTACCTTATTTTTCTCTTTTCAAATACTCAATAAGTAGACTAGGCCTAACTCAACACTTGTTTAATTAATCTTCCAAAGTGCTCCTGTGCGGAAATAAAACAGCAATAAACATCAATATCAAACCACATGAACGCCCATACATTCAAGGGAGGGGCAAATCCCGTTAATAAGTCTGCCCAGTATTATGCTTCAATAAATATGTACAATCTGCAATAACTATACAGCCAAGCCTCCATGAACCATTTATGCTTCTTGCCAAATGTGCTTGTACTTGGGTCTAGCCTTAACAGCTTCCCAACAGTGAAAAAAATCCAAAGGAACCCCAAAATTCCCTTTCAAGACATGTTTCTGAAGTCTGCGCGAATTCTGGTTCGAGTGGGTCACTCGGGTCACAGACGCCCTCGGCACCCTGAACGCGTTTCCGCATGTGGGTCACCGGGGTCACGGTCTGCACGCGTTCGACCCGAACCGACCCGACCCGACCCTGCTGAACGAACTCCATGCCTTCAAACACTAATCCGCGCGTCCGGAACGCGGGCGCGCCACACGAACCCGACTCGACCTGAACGCGCCCACCCTGAACACTGTTCTCCATGCGTCCTGCGGAAGGAACCCGACTCGACCATGCACTAAACACTGCATCGCACGCGCCCTACGGAAGGAACCCGACTCGACCTGCGGGTGAACGCCGAACGAGTTTTTACCCGACTCGACCCAGACTTCGTTTCCCTACTGCAGCTTCGCCCTCCACCCTCGACCTTCGCTCTGGCTCGAGCATTAGCTTGCCAATGGTGGAATTAGCAAGATGTTGATGTCCTTCTTTCTTTCCTTTATCATCCATCGCACGTCCTCCTTTCGTCTGTGCCTTTACCCACACATTGCTTCCATGGGTGGGGCTTGACCCATAAAAGGCCGACCCAGTAAACGCCCATAAAGCCTTGGTTACGATGTGGAATTTCCTCTTTAACGTCGGCTTGCCACCATGGCCGGCCTATAAAACCTTCAAGCCAACACACGGCCATTTTTGGACGCATTTATGCACGTCGCTCCTAAACGTCACACGGTCACCATGATAACGTTGCATAGTAGCCGAATGATGTTTTCGTCCGTCGGCGTGCCCGTCTAACCTTCCGTCATGGTTTTCGTCGTTCGTCGCATGTCCACCGAACGCTTCCAACGC
>CM076580.1:603419412-603421912 GCA_034641835.2 Pinus albicaulis
CTATTCAAAGTTTGAGAATAGGTCGAGGGAGTTACACCCCCGATGTCTCTAATCATTTGCTTTACCCGATAAAACTCGCACGTGAGCTCCAGCTATCCTAAGGGAAACTTCGGAGGAAACTAGCTACTAGATGGTTCGATTAGTCTTTCGCCCCTATACCCAAGTCAGACGAACGATTTGCATGTCAGTATTGCTACGAGCCTCCACCATAGTTTCCTCTGGCTTCGCCCTGCTCAGGCATAGTTCACCATCTTTCGGGTCCCAACAGGTGTGCTCGCACTCGAACCCTTCGCATAAGCTCAAGGTCGGTCGACGATGCACCCCCTGCAAAGAGGGGATCTCGCCCGTCAGCTTCCTTGCGCCTCGCAGGTTTTCAAACCCGTTGACTCGCAAACATGTTAGACTCCTTGGTTCGTGTTTCAAGACCACCGCACCGGCAAACCGACAGGCAAACCGGCAAACCGACAGGCGGTACTCCACCCGCGCTTGTGACGATGCAGTAGCCCGTGTTGGCTTGCACCTCAAGTCGAGCGGCGGACCAGCCTGAGCCGTTCCACATCTGACCGAGATGCATCGACAGCCTCCATCCTTTTCCCTCCCGGTAATTTCAAGCACTCTTTAACTCTCTTTTCAAAGTCCTTTTCATCTTTCCCTCGCGGTACTTGTTCGCTATTGGTCTCTCGCCCGTATTTAGCCTTGGACGGAATTTACCACCCAATTAGGGTTGCATTCCCAAACAACCCGACTCGCCGACAACGCCTCGTGATGCGGCAGGGTCCCGGCCCGACGGGGCTGTCACCCTCTCAGGCGCCCCCTTCCAAGGGACTTGGCCCGGGTCCACCGCCGAGGACGCTTCTACAGACTACAATTCAGGCGATGCTCCCACCCGAATTTCATGTTGGGATCTTCCCGGTTCACTCGCCGCTACTAGGGGAATCCTTGTAAGTTTCTTTTCCTCCGCTTAATTATATGCTTAAACTCAGCGGGTGTTCTCACCTGAGCTGAGGTCGCAAGTTGGAGCTAAATCCGCCCTACCCAATGGGAGGACAAGAGAGAGCAAAGCAAGTTCCAGGGATGCCACAGAGAGCCCGCATCGGCTAACGCCAACTGCCCAACCAAGGGGACAAGATCACCGCTTGCCGACGCACGCCACGAAACATCGCCTGCCACATTTCAGCCAACCGCACCGCATTGGGCATGGACGACCACCTCCGCTGCTCCCTACCATATTGCAAGGAGCGCGTTTGATTGGGATGCGATGCCCAGACAGACGTGCCCTCGGCCGAAGCCTCGGGCGCAAATTGTGTTCAAAAACTCGATGATTCACGGGATTCTGCAATTCACACTAAGTATCGCATTTCGCTACGTTCTTTATCGTAACAAGAGCCGAGATATCCGTTGCCGAGAGTCGTTTCCGTGTGTTACCAAAATATCGCACCCCCACGAGAAATGGCTAAAAGCCAACCCAACGTAAAATGCGTCGCAACAAGCCCCCTTCCCCCTCGAGACAACCGCACTCCATAACACCCACTCACCAAAGGGAAGGGGCTCGAACAAGCAAGAAGAGCTGCTTTCCAAACCACATGCCTTTCAAAAAGGGTAGAATTGTAAAGAACGATGACCGAGAAGCACTAGGGTGGCCACCCTGAAAACTCGCACTTCTTTTTGTCCTTCACGAACATCAAGCCCACTACAACTCCCCCTTTTTTCTACGTAAAGACGGGGGTCGGAACGAGGAAAGCAAGAAAAACACATGAAAGAAAGAGAAACAAAATTGTCCACCGACTCGAAGGAGGAGGCCCAAACAGATAACAAACACTTCGCGAGCCCCGCGCCCTCGCAAAAGGGGGGGAATCGCAAGGAACGACAATCGTGAAGGACTAGGGTGGCCAACCCAGGAGCTCGCGCTGCCTTTCATCCTTCGCGAATGCCAATCCTCAACGATTCACCCTTTTCTCCGTAAAGCTAGGGGCCGAAAGGAGGAAGAGAAAAAAGCAACTCAAAAAGAGAAAAGAAAAAAGAGAACCAAAACATGGCCGAGGCTCAAACACAAAACAGGCTTTCAAGGCCCCGTGCCCTCGCAAAAAGGCGGGAACTGCACATATCGACGACCGAGAAGGACTAGGGCGGCCACCCCAGCAGGAACTCGCACTGCTTTTTCATCCTTCCGAAAACGTCAAAATCCACGGCAATCCCACCTTTTCTCCGTAAAGCTAGGGGGAACAAAACGAATCACAAGGGGGAGGCTCAAACACAGTACAAGATTTTCCAAGCCCTGTGCCTTGGCAAAAAAGGGGGGAACTGCAAGGAACGACGACCGAGAAGGACTAGGGTGGCCAACCCGGGAGCTTGCACTGCTTTTCATCCTTTTCCGACACCGACCCACAACAATTCTCGCTTTTCTCCGTAAAGCTGGGGACCGGAAGGGAAGAAAACGACGACAAGAAAGAAAGAAAAACCAAGCATTACCCACCATAACACTCGCGACAAAAATCCAATT
>CM076580.1:603426912-603439412 GCA_034641835.2 Pinus albicaulis
CACGCTCCTCACATCGCCCAATGGAAAAAAGCAAACGAGAGGGGAAGCTTACGGCGAAAACCCCCTCACGCATTCCTCTTAGACGTATGCATCTCAACCCACGGTCATTTGACATAGAGAAAGAGTACAAGCACAAGAAATCGACGCAAGTAAAGAGCGAAACAATGAAGAGGACGGTCGTCTCAAGGAGCCACACACAAAAACCCATCCAATTCGAGAACACGGAGCGAAGGGGGAATTGTTCACATATGCCCTCCAAGGATGAGCATGGCCAACATTACCGCTCATGTGCTACCGAGTGGGGATGGAGAGAATATGAATGTCGACCGCCCTACAAATGACCCAAGGCCATTCTTCAGGCACACCCGAACAAGCAACTCAATTTACTAACCCACCTTTCACACGAAAATCCAACCCCTCCCCCCACCAAAAGGGGAGGAGGTGAAAAATATAGCGAGGAGTCGATTTCACGAAGCCAACGAGACAAAAGCCCACCTCTCCAACCCACCAAAAAGGGAGGAGGTGAACAATATAGTGAAGAGCCAACATCGACGGAGCCAACGAGCGAGCAAGGGGCATGAGAGCGACATTGGCGACCGGCCAGTTGTCTTAAGGAGCCACACACAGCGACCTCATCCAACTCTGAGAACACAGAGCGAAAGGGTAAATCTTTTCACATAGGCCTCCCAGGAGAAGCATGGCCAACATTACCGCTCATGTGCTACCGAGTGGGGATGGAGAGAATATGAATGTCGACCGCCCTACAAATGACCCAAGGCCATTCTTCAGGCACACCCGAACAAGCAACTCAATTTACCAACCCACCTTTCACACGAAAATCCAACCCCTCCCCCCACCAAAAGGGGAGGAGGTTAACAATATAGTGAGGAGCCGATTTCACGAAGCCAACGAGACAAAAGCCCACCTCTCCAACCCACCAAAAAGGGAGGAGGTGAACAATATAGCGAAGATCCAACATCGACAGAGCCAACGAGCGAGCAAGGGGCACGAGAGCGACATAGGCGACTGGCCAGTTGTCTCAAGGAGCCACACAAGGCGACCTCATCCAACTCTGAGAACACAGAGCAAAAGGGCAACTCTTTTCACATATGCCTCCCAGGACAAGCATGGCCAACATTACCGCTCATGTGCTACCGAGTGGGGATGGAAAGAATATGAATGTCGACCACCCTACAAATGACCCAAGGCCATTCTTCAGGCACACCCGAACAAGCAACTCAATATTACCAACCCACCTTTCACACGAAAATCCAACCCCTCCCCCCACCAAAAGGGGAGGAGGTGAACAATATAGCGAGGAGCCGATTTCACGAAGCCAACGAGACAAAATCCCACCTCTCCAACCCACCAAAAAGGGAGGAGGTGAACAATATAGCGAAGAGCCAACATCAACGGAGCCAACGAGCGAGCAAGGGGCACGAGAGCAACATAGGCGACCGGCCAGTTGTCTCAAGGAGCCACACAGAGCGACCTCATCCAACTCTGAGAACACAGAGCGAAAGGGTAACTCTTTTCACATATGCCTCCCAGGACAAGCATGGCCAGCATTACCGCTCATGCGCTACCGAGTGGGGATGGAGAGAAGATGAGAGTCGACGACCCTACAAATGACCCAAGGCCACTCTTCAGGCACACCCGAACAAACAACTCAGTTACCAACCCACCTTTCACACGAAAATCCAACCCCTCCCCCCACAAGCAAGCAAAAAGGGGCACGAGAGTGACATAGCGAAGAGCCGACATCGACGGAGCCAACGAGCGACATAGCGAAACGCTGATTTCAAAAGAGCAAACGTGCGACCAAGGGGCATGAGAGAGAGTTACCAGAGAGCCGATTTCAACAAAGCCAACAGGTGGCCAGTCATCTCAAGGAGCCACACACAACAACCCCATCCAAATTCTTGAAAACAGAGGGGACGGGTGAGATTGTTCAAACATGCCTCCAAGGACGAGCATGGCCAACATTACCGCTCATATGCTACCGAGTGGTGATGGAGAGAAGAAAGTCGACGACCCTAAAAATGACCCAAGGCCATTCTTCACGCACAACCAAACAAAACAACTCAATTACCAACCCACCTTTCACACGAAAAGCAAATCTGATAAGCGCACCCTCAGAAAAAACAGGGCGACCCGAACGCCCTCATCTGTGCGCCCTCACCCGGGGCGACACGGAGCGCCCGCCCAAATGGACGCACATGGGAGAAAACGGCAAACGAGTTGCCCGGACGTGCACAAGGCACCCGGGCGGTCACAACTTAGCATATATGGCACGAGCGCCCTCAGGCCAAACGACCCGTCCCAAACGGACGACCTAAGCCGACACGACCAAACGACCCGACCTGAACGGACGCCCTCACCCGGCACGACACGGCGCGCCCACCCGAACGGACACACATGGGAGCAAACGAAAAATGGGCTGCCCAAACGTGCACAAGGCACCCGGGTGGTCACAACTTAGCAAATCTGACACGGGCGCCCTCGGGCCAAATGACCCGAACTGAATGGACACCCTCACCCGGCACGCCCAACCGAACGAACGCGATCACCCGGCACGACACGGCACGCCTGACCCAAACAGACGCACATGGGAGAAAATGGCAAACGGACCACCCAGCCGTGCACAAGGCACCCAAGCGGTCACAACTTAGCAAATATGACACGGGCGCCCTCCAGCCAAACGACCCGACCCGAACGGACGCCCTCACCCAGCACAACCGAACAAAACAACTCAATTACCAACCCACCTTTCACACGAAAATCCAATCCCTCCCCCCACCAAAAGGGGAGGAGGTGAACAATATAGCGAGGAGCCGATTTCACGAAGCCAACGAGACAAAAGCACACCTCTCCAACACACCAAAAAGGGAGGAGGTGAACAATATAGCGAAGAGCCAACATCGACGGAGCCAACGAGCGAGCAAGGGGCATGAGAGTGACATAGGCGACTGGCTAGTTGTCTCAAGGAGCCACACAGGGCGACCTCATCCAACTCTGAGAACACAGAGTGAAAGGGTAACTCTTTTCACATATGCCTCCCAGGACAAGCATGGCCAACATTACCGCTCATGTGCTACCGAGTGGGGATGGAGAGAAGATGAGAGTCGACGACCCTACAAATGACCCAAGGCCACTCTTCAGGCACACCCGAACAAACAACTTAGTTACCAGCCCACCTTTCACATGAAAATCGAACCCCTACCCCCACAAGCAAGAAAAAAGGGAGGAGAAGAACAATATAGCGAAGAGCCGACATCGACGGAGCCAACGAGCAACATAGCGAAACGCTGATTTCAACAGAGCAAACGTGTGACCAAGGGACACAAGAGAGAGTTACTGGAGAGCCGATTTCAACAAATCCAACAGGCGGCCAGTCATCTCAAGGAACCACACACAACAACCCCATCGAAATGCTAGAAAACAGAGGGGACGGGAGAGATTGTTCAAACATGCCTCCAAGGACTAGCATGGCCAACATTACCGCTCATATGCTACCGAGTGGTGATGGAGAGAAGAATGTCGACGACCCTAAAAATGACCCAAGGTCATTCTTCATGCACAACCAAACAAAACAACTCAATTACCAACCCACCTTTCACACAAAAAGCAAATCTGATAAGCGCACCCTCGGACAAAACGGGGCGACCTGAACGCCCTCGTCCGTGCGCCCTCACCCGGGTCGACACGAAGCGCCCGCTTGAACGGACGCACATGGGAGCAAACGGAAAACGAGCCGCCCGGACGTGCACAAGGCACCCGAGCGGTCACAACTTAGCATATATGGCATGGGCGCCCTCGGGCCAAACGACCCGACCCGAACGGACGACCTCACCCGGCACGACCAAACGACCCCACCCAAACGGACGCCCTCACTCAGCACGACACGGCGCGCCCACCCGAACAGACGCACATGGGAGCAAACGGAAAACGGGCCTCCCGGACGTGCACAAGGCACTCGGGCGGTCACAACTTAGCAAATCTGACACGGGCGCCCTCGGGCCAAACGACCCGACCTGAACGGACGCCCTCACCCGGCACGCCCAACCGAACGAATGCCATCACCCGGCGCGACATGGCATGCCTGACCCGAACGGACGCACATGGGATCAAACGGCAAACGGACCGCCCGGCCATGCACAAGGCACTCGGGCGGTCACAAATTAGCAAATCTGACACGAGCGCCCTCGGGCCAAACGACCCGACCCGAATGGACGCCCTCACCTGGCGTGACACGGCGCGCCCACCCGAACGGACGCACATGGGAGAAAACGGAAAACGGGCCGCCCGGACGTGCACAAGGCACCCGGGCGGTCACAACCTAGCAAATCTGACATGGGCGCCCTCGAGCCAAACGATCCGACCCGAACGGACGACCTCACCCGGCACGACCAAACGACCCGACCCGAACGGACGCCCTCACCCGGCACGACACGACGCGCCCACCCAAACGGACGCACATGGGAGAAAATAGCAAACAGGCCGCCTGGACATGCACAAGGCACTCGGGCGGTCACAACTTAGCAAATTTGACACGAGCGCCCTCGGGCCAAATGACCCGACCCGAACGGATGCCCTCACCCGAAACGACACGGCGCGCCCACCCGAATGGACGCACATAGGAGCAAACGGCAAACGGGCCGCCTGGACGTGCACATGGCACCTGGGCAGTCACAACTTAGAAAATCTGACACGGGCACCGTCGGGCCAAACCACCCGACCCGAACGAACGCCCTCACCCGGCACGACCAAACGACCCGACCGGAACAGACGCCCTCACCCGGCACGACCAAACGACCCGACCCAAACGGACGCCCTCACCCAACACGACACGGCGCGCCCACCCGAACGAACGCACATGGGAGAAAACAGAAAACGGGCCGCCCGGACGTGCACAAGGCACCCGGGCGGTCACAACTTAGCAAATCTGACACAGGCGCCCTCGGGCCAAACGACCCGACCCGAACGGATGACCTCACCCGGCACGACACGGCACGCCCACCCGAACGGACGCACATGGGAGCAAACGACAAATGGGCCGCCCGGACGTGCACAAGGCACCCGGGCGGTCATAACTTAGCAAATTTGACACGGGCTCCCTCGTGCTAAACCACCCGACCCGAAGGGACGACCTCACCCGGCACGACCAAATGACCCGACCGGAACGGACGCCCTCACCTGGCATGACACGGCGCGCCCACCCGAACGGATGCACATGGGATCAAACTGCAAACAGGCCGCCCGGACGTGCACAAGGCACCCCGGCGGTCACAACTTAGAAAATTTGACACGGGCGCCCTCGGGCCAAACCACCCAACCCGAACGGACGCCCTCACCTGGCATGCCCACTCGAATGGACGCCCTCACCCGGCGCGACACGGCACGCCTGACCAAACGGACGCACATGGGAGAAAACAGCAAACAGGCTGCTCGGATGTGCACAAGGCACCCGGGTAGTCACAACTTAGCAAATCTAACACGGGCGCCCTCGGGCCAAACGACCCGACCCGACCCGAACGTATGCCCTCGCCCGGCACGCCCACCCGAACGAACGCCTTCGTGCCGCACGACCAAACAAACCGACCCGAACGGACGCCCTCACTCGGCACGAGCAAACGAATTGACCTGAACGGATGCCCTCACACGGCACAAAAAAAGGAGCCAACCCGAACGGACGACCTCACCCGGCGAGACATGGCGCGCCTGACCAAATGGACGCACATGGGACCGAACGACCTGACCCGAATGGACGAACTCTCCCGGCACGGCCGAACGACCCGACCCGAACGGACGCCCTCACCCGACACGACCAAACAACCCGACCAAATGGACGCAAATGGGAGCAAACGGAAAACGGGTCACTCGGACATGCACAAGGCACCCGGGCGGTCACGACTTAGCAAATCTGACACGGGCGCCCGACCCGACCCGAACGGACGCCCTCACCCGGCACGATCGAACGACCCGACCAAACGGATGCATATGGGAGCAAACGGCAAATGGGCGGCCCGGATGTGCACAAGGCACCCCGGCGGTCACGACTTAGCAAATCTGACACGGGCGCCCTCAGGCCAAACGACCCGACCCGACCCAAACGAACGCCCTCACCCGGCACGACCGAACGACCCAAACCGAACGGACGCCTTCACCCGGCACGACTGAACGACCCGACCCGAAAGGACGCCCTCACCCGACACGACCAAACGACCCAACCCGAATGGACGAACTCACCCGACACGGCCGAACGACCCAACCCGAACGGACGCCCTCACCCGGCACGACCAAACGACCCGACCAAATGGAAGCAAATGGGAGCAAACAGCAAACGGGTCACCCGGACGTGCACAAGGCACCCGGGCGGTCACGACTTAGCAAATCTGACACGGGCGCCCGACCCAGCCCGAACGGACGCCCTCGCCCGGCACGATCAAACGACCCGACCCGAACGGACCCCCTCACCCGGCACAACCAAACGACCGGACCAAATGGACGCAGATGGGAGCAAACGGCAAACGGGCCGCCCAGACGTGCACAAGGCACTCGGGCAGTCACGACTTAGCAAATCTGACACGGGCGCCCTCGGGCCAAACGACCCGACCCGACCCGAACGGACGCCCTCACCCGGCACGACCAAACGACCCCACCCAAACGGACGCCCTCACCCGGCACGACCGAACGACTCGACCCGAACGGACTACCTCACCCGGCACGACCAAACGACCCGACCAAATGGACGCACATGGGAGAAAACGGCAAACGGGCCGCTCGGACGTGCACAAGGCACCCGGGCGGTCACGACTTAGAAAATCTGACACGGGCGCCCTCGGGCCAAACGACCCAACCCAACCCGAACGGACGCCCTCACCCGGCACGACCGAACGACCCGACCCGAACGGATGCCCTCACCCGGCACGACTGAACGACCCGACCCGAACGGACGCCCTCACCCGGCACGACCAAACGACCCGACTCGAATGGACGCCCTCACCCGACACGACCAAACGGACGCACATGGGAGAAAACAACAAACAGGCCACCCCGACGTGCACAAGGCATCCGGGCGGTCACGACTTAGCAAATCTGAAACGGGCGCCCTTGGGCCAAACGACCTGACCCGACCTGAACGGACGCCCTCACTCGGCACGACCGAACGACCCGACTTGAACGGACGCCCTCACCCGGCACGACCGAACGACCTGACCCGAACGGACGCCCTCACCCGGCACGATCGAACGACCCGACCCGAACGGATGCCCTCACCCGGCACGACCAAACAACTCGACCAAACGGACGCACATGGGAGCAAATGGAAAATGGACCACCCGGACGTGCACAAGGCACCCGGGCGGGGTCACAACTTAGCAAATTTGACACGGGCGCCCTCGGGCCAAATGACCTGACCCGACCCGAACGGACGCCCTCACCTGGCATGCCCACCCCAACGGACGCCTTCGGGCCAAACGACCCGACCCGACCCGAATGGACGCCCTCACCCGGCACGACCAAACGACCTGACCTGAACGGACGCCCTCACCCGGCACGACCAAACGATTCGAACCGAACAGACTCCCTCACCCGGCACGACCAAACGACCCAACCCGAACGGACACCCTCACCCGGCACGACCAAATGACCCGACCCGAACGGACGCCCTCGGGCCAAATGACCCGACCCAACCTGAACAGACGCCCTCACCCAGCACGACCAAACGACCCGACTCGAATGGACACCCTCGGGCCAAACGACCCGACCCGACCTGAACGGACGCCCTCGGGCCAAACGACCCGACCCAACCAGAACAGACGCCCTCACCCGGCACGACCAAACGACCCGACCCGAGCGGACGCCCTTGGGCAAAACGACCCGACCCGACCCGAATGGACACCCTTGGGCCAAACGACCCGACCCGACCCGAACGGACGCCCTCACCCGGCACGACCAAACGACCCGACCCGAATGGACGCCCTCACCCGACACGACCAAATGGACGCACATGGGAGCAAACGGAAAACAGGCCGCCCGGACGTCCACAAGGCACCCGGGTGGTCACAACTTAGAAAATCTGACAGGGGCGCCCTCCGACCAAACGGCCCGACCCGAACGGACGCCCTCACCCGGTGCCACACGGCCCGCCCGACCGAACGGACGCACATGGGAGCAAACGGAAAACGGGCCGCTCGGACGTGCACAAGGCACACCGGCGGTCACAACTTAGCAAATCTGATACGGGCGCCCTCGGCCCAAACGACCTGACCTGAACGCGTTTGGCCGGGTGCCCTCACCCAGCGCGACAGGGTGCGCCCAACCTGACCCGAACGCGTTTGGCCCGGCACCCTCACCCGGCGTGCCTGACCTGAACTGAATGCGTTTGGCTCAGCGCGCCCGACCCGACCTGAACGCCTTCGGCCGGGCGCCCTCACCCGGCGCGCCCGACCCGACCCGAAAGCGTTTGGCTGGGCGAGTTGGGTGACCCATGACTGGGCGCCTCTGCACGAACTGCACGACAGTGCAGAAGCCATTCCGAGAGCGTCCGGAGTCGGAATTGAGTGCCGTAAATTGCAGAATGTGCGTATTGACGGGCCGCATCTAACCGTATAGTTGGGAAGCGGATTGGACACACAGGGAGCTTGAGGGACGGTCTAAACTGATTTGTAGTACCGATTTGAGTGACTCGGCAGCACTTGGGCAGTTTTGTGTAGGATATTCCCAAGGTGAATTCTGATTATTGTAAATGATTGCTGTAGGCTAGTTTGATGGTTGAAAAGCCTTAGAGCTTGGTCAAAAGGCTAACTTGCCTTGCCAAGGAGCAGAAGTGGCTTCTGCTAGATTGGAACTTATTATTTCATATTTATGAAACGTATTATCAGTCGGACTCATTATTAATAGGGAATTTCCCCTTCCTTGTATGTATGAGCGTACTTGTGGATTGATAATGATGTTTATGTTTATTTCCGCATATCGAGAGAACCTTTGGTTAATAACTAACAAGTGTTGCTAAAGGCGTAGTCTATATACTTGAGTATTTGGAAAAAGAAAAAAGTATGGTAGTGCCGCACCCGTCTATAGCGTGGTTGAAAGACACCGAAGGTATAGGGGCGTGACAACTAGGCACACGGGCGGTCACAACTTAGCATTTTCGATACGGCCTCCCTCACACGACCTGACCCGAACACGTTTCCTTGGGTGCCCTCACACGGCACGACCTGACCCGCCCTAACGAAGGCACAAAGGAGCAAACGGCAATCAGGTCGCACGAACGTGCACAAGTCACAGGGGCGGTCACAACTTTGCATTTTTTATACGGCCTCCCTCACACGACCCGACCCTCACACGTTTCCTTGGGCGCCCTCACACGGCACGACCCGACCTGCCCGAACGAAGGCACAAAGGAGCAAACAGAAAATGGGTCGCACGAACGTGCACAAGGCACACGAGCAGTCACAACTTAGCAATTTTTATACGGCCTCCCTCACACGGAACGACCCGACCCGACTCGCCCGAACGAAGGCACAAGGGAGCAAATCGGAAACTGGCCGCGCGAATGTGCACAAGGCATGCGGGCGGTCACAACTTACCATTTTTTATACGGCCGCCCTCACACGACCCGACCCGAACGCATTTCCTTGGGCGCCCTCATGCGACCCGACCCGACCGAACGCGTTTCCCTGGTCGAAGGTATGCATCCCATAATGCATCAAAATCAATACCAGTCTCGATCTCAGTTTCTTAGTGAACTAGATACTGCAAGATCATTGTAGTATGAAGCCTCCAATGAATGAAACTCCATCATGAACTCCCACGCATCATCCTATCCAAAGCGTTGGAAAGCATACTTGTATTGCCCACGAGTGCCACCACAAGTTGTTCTCACCCTGCAAGTCATATGAATGTGCTCGTAGGCTGCTCATACAACCAATGTCTTGTTGCTCAAAGTGAACAACGTCCATCAGACCATCTATAAAAGATCTCCACGTAACACCAATAATCGATCATGCTCAGCATATTCCTTCTTGACACTCCTCCATGATGCTCATAAGTGGGCACCCAGTAAGTGCACCTGCATAATGTCTCCACATAATGTCCTTCCATGCCCTCGTGTCAATGTACATGACTTTGGTTGCCCATGTGTCCATCAAGAGTAGACTCGCCTCAACCCTAGTCACCATCATGTGTATAGTGTACAGGTTAAGTGCCCTCAGTCACTTCTACCATCATCATCATGGGTACTTCCTCCGAGGCTTCTCCCCCGCTAAAGGTGCACCAAGAGTTCCTTCTTGGTTGTAAGCCATGAAGAAGTCTACCCAGACAATGTGCCCTACCACCAAGGCAGTCCATGAGTCATGCCGGGCACCTAGCCAGTTTCCATGTGGCTAAGCATGACCCGTATCTATCACAGAGATCATGAAGTTCCACCCTTGTCACGGGAATTTGAACCTACTAGAGCGAGGTCACAAATTTCCCTATCAAGGCCTACAACAAGAAATTCTCCCCTTGCTTCTCCAATGTACAAGGTTCCATCATAGTCATCCGAGGAAAGGTCCTCCATGGTATTGGAAAAGAAGTCATCTTCTTTCCCATCCCTGCATACGGTCCATCTCCCAGATGATCAATTGAAACACGAGCCGTGTCTTCATGAAGAATCTCTAAGTGAGTGTCCTCCGTCCTCATCAATGTCTGCAATGCTTTCGATCCTGGTACCACCTTCTCATAAAATTCCTCCTCGATCATTGTCACTTCTGCAACATTTTCATGTGGTTCATCCCCTAATGCCTGCAATGTGCTTGGTCCAGGTTCAACTTGTTCCACGAGTTCTTCCTCGATCATATCCGCATCCTCAACATCCTCCCCAGAATCATCCATCACCGATGCTTGCGGTGTGCTTGGCCCTGGTCCAACCTGTTCATCAAGTTCGTCCTCGACTTCCACCACATCTGCAACATCCTTGTGAGAATCGTCCACCATCAATGCTTGTAATGTGCTTGGTCCTGGTCCAACTTGTTCATCAGCTTCTTCCTTGACTTCAATCACATCTACAACATCCTTTGGTTTGGCCACAGTGGGCTTCATGCCACCATGCTTCATCTTTCCAAGGTCTCTAAGCTTGAGAAGCTTATCAAGTAACTTCCTTCGCTCTTCTTCCACCTTGTCCATTTCTGCTCAGAGAATTCTCACTTTCTTCATAAGTCGAAACATTTCATATTTTCTCATGCCAGATGTCCTCCTCTTGCACAATGTATCAATGGTCTGACTCGCCTCATCAAACTCCTTTTCCACTTCCTTCGACTTCTCTTTAATTTCTTTGAAGTTCATTTCCAATGAAACAAACTCATCCATCAAGCGTCAATACCACCTGCAACACTACAACGGTATCCTTGCTCAATAATAATAATAA
Source organism: Pinus albicaulis (assembly GCA_034641835.2). Lineage (NCBI taxonomy): Eukaryota > Viridiplantae > Streptophyta > Pinopsida > Pinales > Pinaceae > Pinus > Pinus albicaulis. The sequence goes on from CM076580.1 coordinate 603,438,323, forward strand.
AAAAGCCACAAAAATTTAGCTCTGATACCAATTGTCACGCCCTTATACCTGTGGTAGTCTCCCAACCGCTCTATAGACGGGTGCGCCACTACCTTATTTTTCTCTTTTCAAATACTCAATATGTAGACTATGCCTAACTCAACACTTGTTTAATTAATCTTCCAAACTGCTCCTGTGCGGAAATAAAACAACAATAGACATCAATATCAAACCACATGAATGCCCATACATTCAAGGGAGGGGAAAATCCCGTTAATAAGTCTGCCCAGTATTATGCTTCAATAAATATGTACAATCTGCAATAACTATACAACCAAGCCTCCATAAACCATTTATGCTTCTTGCCAAATGTGCTTGTACCTGGGTCTAGCCTTAAAATCTTCCCAACAGTGCAAAAAATCCAAAGGAACCCCAAAATTCCCTTTTAGAACATGTTTTTGAAGTCTGCGCGAATTCTGGTTCGAGTGGGTCACTCGGGTCACAGATGCCCTCAGCACCCTGAACGTGTTTCTGCACGCGGGTCACCGGGGTCACGGTCTGCATGCTTTTCTTGAACGCGTTCGACCCAACCCGACCCTGATGAACGAACTTCGTGCCTTCAAACACTGTTCTACGCGTCCGGAACGTGGGTACGCTGCACGAACCCGACTCGACCTGAATGCGCCCGCCATGAACACTGTTCTGCATGCGTCCTGTGGAAGGAACCCGACTCGACCATGCACTAAACACTGCACCGCACGCGCCCTGCAGAAGGAACCCGACTCGACCTGCGGGTGAACTCCAAACGGGTTTTTACCCAACTCGACCCAAACTCTGTTTCCCTGCTGCTGCTTCTCCCTCCACCCTCGACCTTCGCTCTGGCTCGAGCATTAGCTTGCCAATGGTGGAATCAGCAAGATGTTGATGTCCTTCTTTCTTTCCTTTATCGTCCATCGCACGTCCTCCTTTCGTATGTGCCTTTTCCCACACATTGCTTCCATGGGTGGGGCTTGAACCATATAAGGACGACCTAGTAAATGCCCATAAAGCCTTGGTTAAGACATGGCATTTCCTCCTTAACGTCGGCTTGCCACCACGGCCAGCCTATAAA
>CM076580.1:603446912-603464412 GCA_034641835.2 Pinus albicaulis
GAACAAAACGAATCACAAGGGGAGGCTCAAACACAGTACAAGATTTTCCAAGCCCTGTGCCTTGGCAAAAAAGGGGGGAACTGCAAGGAACGACGACCGAGAAGGACTAGGGTGGCCAACCCGGGAGCTTGCATTGCTTTTCATCCTTCTCCGACACCGACCCACAACAATTCTCGCTTTTCTCCGTAAAGCTGGGGACCGGAAGGGAAGAAAACGACGACAAGAAAGAAAGAAAAACCAATCATTACCCACCATAACACTCGCGACAAAAATCCAATTTGAGAGAAAGGGGGCCAAATTTCAAGCAACGCTAGCTAGAAAAACAGAGGGCCACCGCCGCGCGAGGGGACGTTGGCTTAACCAAAAAGAAGGAAAACAAGGCACCCAATCAAAAGCATCCCACGTTTTCACACCCTTCCACATACTAAATTGCGACACAACATCCTTTCTATCTACACGACATAACAAGCGGCAATCAAACAACCAAGCAGAGACAAGCCACAACCTAAAATTGACCACTAGAAAAGCCGGGGGCCCCGACGAGACAAGTGCCTAGAGCACGTTACTACTGAGAGGTAAACGACCCCCCAACCCACACAAGGCGTCAGACAAAAAATGCACTAATAGAAAACCCACCCCGCTATTGCACCCCTCCGTGTACAGGGCACCCGACAACCTTTCCAGCCAAAAATTCAAGGGGGCCCAAACAACCGAAACTCCAAAGAGGAGTTATCGCAGGCTGACACTCAATGCTGGATAAAGCCCAGGGCCACAAATACGCCAGAGGTGCAACGTCACACCCTAAAAATAGGGAATCCCCCAAAGCGCACACCACAATGCTATTGCAACAATCGACACATCCAAGAAATGACCAAGTCGCGCAAAAAAACCCACAATCCAAATGGTGAGGACTAGGACATAACCTGCTTCCTACTTTTCCTTGGAAGGGGGAGTGGCTCAAGAAAGGACGAGGACTTCCCCCAACACCAAAGGGGGACGAGAAAAGAATGCTACCTTGTGCCCATTGACGAGGAAACTTACAATTTTGATGGAGCTCGAACCAAGGGAGGGCTATTTCATTACCTAGACCCAACCCTTCCACGAGGGCATGTCAAGGAACAGTCGAGAGGACTAGGGTTGCCAGCCCAACGGATTGCTCTGCTCTTCATCCATCCTATATTTGACCCCACCCCAACATTTTCCCTTGCGAAAGGGTTGAGGTAGGAAGCGCACGCGCAACCATGCCCTTGAACCAACCACCAACAAAAAGGCTTGCCCAAGCAAACACATAAACCACCTCTGCCGCCTTTTGGAGAGAACCAACTATGGAGGCCCACATCTTCCAACGAACAAAGGACCCAGCACCGCCGCTACGAATGAGTCTGAATTTTTCCATCGTGTTTCCCAAGCACCTCGACTGCAGCAACCATGCCCCGCTGAATGGACCGTTGGAGAGGGGGTTCCCGAGCAACGAGCTTCCGAACCCCATACAAAAAACACATTAGGGGAAATAATAACAAAGGATGGGACAAGCACAAGCATCTCTTGCAAGTACATGAAACAACAAGCGTGAACTCAAGATAGGCAACTAAAAATGTTGCGAGTCTCTTTCGCAAGAGGCACCACCCTGACAAAGCATCAAACTCGCTCACCTAGAGACACACCACACGTTCCTAGATTACATACAATCGAAACCCACACACAACCCAAACGAAATAACAAAACCCTGCTATCAATGATCCTACCGCAGGTTCACCTACGGTAACCTTGTTACGATTTCTCCTTCCTCTAAATGATAAGGTTCAATGAAATTCTCATGACGTCGACAGCGGCGAACCACCATCGTCGACGCAATCCGAACACTTCACCGGATCATTCAATCGGTAGGAGCGACGGGCGGTGTGTACAAAGGGCAGGGACGTAGTCAACACGAGTTGATGACACTTGCTTACTAGGAATTCCTCGTTGAAGACCAATAATTGCAATGATCTATCCCCATCACGATGCAATTTGAGAAGATTTCCCGATGCTCTTGAACAAGGAAGAAAAACTCGTTGGCTGCATCAGTGTAGCGCGCGTGCGGCCCAGAACATCTAAGGGCATCACAGACCTGTTATTGCCTCAAACTTCCATGGCCTAAACGGCCATAGTCCCTCTAAGAAGCTGGCCGCGAAGGGGAACCTCCGCATAGCTAGTTATCAGGCTGAGGTCTCGTTCATTATCGGAATTAACCAGACAAATCGCTCCACCAACTAAGAACGACCGTGCACCACCACCCATAGAATCAAGAAAGAGCTCTCAATCTGTCAATCCTTACTATGTCTGGACCTGGTAAGTTTCCCCGTGTTGAGTCAAATTAAGCCGCAGGCTCCACTCCTGGTGGTGCCCTTCCATCAATTCCTTTAAGTTTCAACCTTGCGACCATACTCCCCCTGGAACCCAAACACTCTGGTTTCTCAAAAGGTGCTGGCGGAGTCCTTAGAGCAACATCCGTCGATCCCTGGTCGGCATCATTTATGGTTGAGACTAGGACGGTATCTGATCATCTTCGAGCCCCCAACTTTCGTTCTTGATTAATGAAAACATCCTTGGAAAATGCTTTCGCAGTGGTTCATCTTTCATAAATCCAAGAATTTCGCCTCTGATAATGAAATAGGAATGCCCTCGACAGTCCCTATTAATATTTACTCCGGTCCCGAAGGCCAACACAATAGGACCAGACTCCTATCATGTTATTCCATGCTAATGTATTCAGAGCATAAGCTTGCTTTGAGCACTCTAATTTTTTCAAAGTAACAGTGCCAGAGCCGCGACCCAGCCAGTTAAGGCCAGGAGCACGCCGCCGACAAAAGGGATGGAAGGGCAGGTGCACACCGAGTAGGCGGACCGACCTTTACGACCCAAGATCCAACTACAAGCTTTTTAAATGCAACAAGTTAAATATACACTATTGGAGCTGGAATTACTGTGGCTGCTGGCACCAGACTTTCCCTCCAATGGATCCTCGTTAAGGGATTTAGATTGTACTCATTCCAATTACCAGACTCGATGAGCCCAGTATTGTTATTTATTGTCACTACCTCCCCATGTCAGGATTGGGTAATTTGTGCGCCTGCTGCCTTCCTTGGATGTGGTAGCCGTTTCTTAGGCTCCCTCTCCGGAATCGAACCCTAATTCTCCGTCACCCGTCACCACCATGGTAGGCCTCTATCCTACCATCAAAAGTTGATAAGGCAGAAATTTGAATGAAGCATCACCAGCACAAGGGCTGTGCGATCCGTCGAGTTATCATGATTCACCAGAGAAGCGGGCAAGCCCGCGCTGGCCTTTTATCTCAAAAATGCATCCCTTCCAAAGAGTCGGGACTTGGTGCACGTATTAGCTCTAGAAATACTACGGTTATCCGAGTAGTATGGTACCATCGAAAAACCTATAACTGATTTAATGAGCCATCTACAGTTTCACAGTCTGAATTAGTTCATACTCAGACATGCATGGCTTAATCTTTGAGACAAGCATATGACTACTGGCAGGATCAACCAGGTAGCACCCTCCCACTTCAAAGGGCATTCAAATTTCTCTCTTACAGAGAGCCAACCTAAACACCCATCAAGTCAAGGAGAGGTCAGCGTATCATGTAAAGCTCTTATACCTTGCACCTCTTGCATCCCCAAGAAGGGATTAGAGCCCACACACACTACATGCCAAGGACATCCAAGACATCAAACGTAATGGACGATGGATGCAAGATCCACAAAGCAAAAAAATGGGTCAACCCGCCGAGTCACATTGCACCGAGGCTGCCTGGGAGTTGGTAACCACCCCCCAACCAGCAAGGATGGCAAAAGCCTCATCACCCACGACAGCCATAGTGAACGGAAAAAGGGATGAAAATAGAAACATGACTCTCTTAGAAATGCCCCCCAAACCCTCCCCACCTCGCACCAAGGTCACCTAGGAGTCCACTCCGACAGCGGCAATAGTGGACCTCGAGCACCTGCGGCGATCCTGATGCAAAGGCAAACAAATGGAGAACGACCAACCGCACAATCTCTCTCTCTCTCTCTCTCTCTATCTCAAACGCCTCCCAACCGTCCCCGCCCCACACCAAGGCCACCTAGGAGTCCACCCGGACAGCAGCAACGATGGACCTCGATCACCCGATCGCCTGCGGCGACCTCGATGCGAAAGCAAAGTAAGTAAATAAAAGGAGAACAACCGACCCCACGACGTCTCTTAAAAATTCCCTGCAACCCTTCCTGCCTAGCAGCGAGGCCACCTAGGAGTCCACCTGTACAGCAGCAACAACAAACCTCGATCACTTGATCGCCTGTGGCAAACCTCACTGCAAAGGAAAAAGAAAGAAGTAGAAGGAGAATGACTAAGTCAACAACCTCTATTAAAAATTCCACCCCGACCCTCCCCGCCCCGCACCAAGGCCACCTAGGAGTCCACCCGGTCGGCAGTAATAGTGGACCTCGATCGTTTGATCGCCTGCGACACCCTCGATGCAAAAGGACGGAAATAAAACAAGAATGACCGTTCCTGCAACCTCCCTTAAAAATTCCCCCCTCCAACCCTCCCCACCCCGCACCGAGACCACCTAGGAGTCCACCCGGACAGCAGCAACGATGGACCTCGATTGCTTGATCGCCTGGGGCAACCTCGATGCAAAGGCAGAGGAAGAAAATAAATGAATATCAAGAGGCTCGCTACAAAAGGCATGAACATATTCGAACAGGAGGGATCAGGCAACCCCGCAACCCACACACCCTGCATAAAAGCAACCTGGGATATTGCCCCACCGACTTACCAACTGGACAATGAAAACTTCTCACCTACATCCACCTCCACACAGAGGAGGGAGGTCGAAGCGTTCCACCTTGAAGTCCTCCTTCCAGATATAGCCCCCTCCATCAACGTAGCAAGCCTCATCGCCGTTGGACAACAATCGCATGAGCGATCAACAAAACAAGAAATGCCCATCACCTTGTGTCTCAACATTCCAAGCCGCATAATCCTATGATGCACGCAAGATGCAAGGAAAAATCTAACCACTCGAGCAAACAAATGGGCCACCACATCTATCAAAACCTCAAAGCCAACGCAGGGACAAACGACGTGGACTCTGAAAGGAATTCCAAACCTTAATTTTACAACAAGGAGAACCCCGCTCCTCACATCGCCTAATGGAAAAAGAAAGAAAGAGAGGCATCTTACAGCCAAAACCCCTACGCATTCCTCTTAAACGTATACATCTCAACCCACAGTGCTGACATAGAAAGAGTACAAGCATAAGAAACCAGCACCATAAAGAGCCAAACAATGAAGAGGACAGTCGTCTCAAGGAGCCACACACAAAAAACCATCCAATTCCGAGAACACGGAGCGAAGGGGGAATTGTTCACATATGCCTCCAAGGACGAGCATGGCCAACATTACCGCTCATGTGCTACCGAGTGGGGATGGAGAGAATATGAACGTCGACCGCCCTACAAATGACCCAAGGCCATTCTTCAGGCACACCCGAACAAGCAACTCAATTTACCAACCCACCTTTCACACGAAAATCCAACCCCTTCCCCCACCAAAAGGGGAGGAGGTGAACAATATAGCGAGGAGCCAATTTCACGAAGCCAACGAGACAAAATCCCGCCTCTCCAACCCACCAAAAAGGGAGGAGGTGAACAATATAGCGAAGAGCCAACATCGATGAAGCCAACGAGCGAGGAAGGGGCATGAGAGTGACATAGGTGACCGGCCAGTTGTCTCAAGGAGCCACACACAGTGACCTCATCCAACTATGAGAACACAGAGCGAAAGGGTAACTCTTTTCACATATGCCTCCCAGGACAAGCATGGCCAACATTACCGCTCATATGCTACCGAGTGGGGATGGAGAGAATATGAATGTCGACCACCCTACAAATGACCCAAGGCCATTCTTCAAGCACACCCGAACAAGCAACTCAATTTACCAACCCACCTTTCACACGAAAATCCAACCCCTCCCCCCACCAAAAGGGGAGGAGGTGAACAATATAGCGAGGAGCCGATTTCACGAAGCCAACCAGAAAAAAGCCCACCTCTCCAACCCACCAAAAAGGGAGGAGGTGAACAATATAGCGAAGAGCCAACATCGACGGAGCCAACGAGAGAGCAAGGGGCACGAGAGCGACATAGGCGACCAGCCAGTTGTCTCAAGGAGTCACACAGGGCGACCTCATCCAACTCTGAGAACACAGAGCAAAAGGGCAACTCTTTTCACATATGCCTCCCAGGACAAGCATGGCCAACATTACTGCTCATGTGCTACCGAGTGGGGATGGAGAGAATATGAATGTCGACCACCCTACAAATGACCCAAGGCCATTCTTTAGGCACACCCGAACAAGCAACTCAATTACCAACCCACCTTTCACACGTAAATCCAACCCCTCCCCCCACCAAAAGGGGAGGAGGTGAACAATATAGCGAGGAGCCGATTTCACGAAGCTAACGAGACAAAAGCACACCTCTCCAACCCACCAAAAAGGGAGGAGGTGAACAATATAGCGAAGAGCCAACATCAATGGAGCCAACGAGAGAGCAAGGGGCACGAGAGTGACATAGGCGACCGGCCAGTTGTCTCAAGGAGCCACACAGGGCGACCTCATCCAACTCTGAGAACACAGAGCGAAAGGGTAACTCTTTTCACATATGCCTCCCAGGACAAGCAAGGCCAACATTACCGCTCATGTGCTAACGAGTGGGGATGGAGAGAAGATCAGAGTCGACGAACCTACAAATGACCCAAGGCCACTCTTCAGGCACACCCAAGCAAACAACTCAGTTACCAACCCACCTTTCACACGAAAATCCAACCCCTCCCCCCACAAGCAAGCAAAAAGGGAGGAGAAGAACAATATAGCGAAGAGCCGACATCGACGGAGCCAATGAGTGACATAGCGAAATGATGATTTCAACAGAGCAAACGTGCGACCAAGGGGCACGAGAGAGAGTTACCGGAGAGACGATTTCAACAAATCCAACAGGCGACCAGTCATCTCAAGGAGCCACACACAACAACCCCATCCAAATGCTAGAAAACAGAGGGGACGGGAGAGATTGTTCAAACATGCCTCCAAGGACGAGCATGGCCAACATTACCGCTCATATGCTACCGAGTGGTGATGGAGAGAAGAAAGTTAACGACCCTAAAAATTACCCAAGGCCATTCTTCACGCACAACCGAACAAAACAACTCAATTACCAACCCACCTTTCACACGAAAAGAAAATCTGATAAGCACACCCTCGGACAAAACGGGGCGACCCGAACGCCCTCGTCCGTGCGCCCTCACCCAGGGCGACATGGAGCGCTCGCCTGAACCGACGCATGTGGGAGAAAACGACAAACGAGCCGCCCGGACGTGCACAAGGCACCCAAGCGGTCACAACTTAGCATATATGGCATGGGCGCCCTCAGGCCAAACGACCCGACCCGAACAGATGACCTCACCCAGCACGACCAAACGACCCGACCTGAACGGACGCCCTCACCCGGCACGACACGGCGCGCCCACCCGAACGGACGCACATGGGAGAAAACGGAAAACGGGCCGCCCGGATGTGCACAAGGCACCCGGGCGGTCACAACTTAGCAAATCTGACATGGGCGCCCTCGGGCCAAATGACCCGACCCGAACGGACGCCCTCACCCGGCACGCCCAACCAAACGAACGCCATCACCCAGCGCGACACGACACACCTGACCCGAACGGACGCACATGGGAGAAAACGGCAAACGGACCGCCGGACCATGCACAAGGCACCCGGGCGGTCACAACTTAGCAAATCTGACACGGGCGCCCTCCGGCCAAACGACCCGACCCGAACGGACGCCGTCACCCGGCGCGACACAGCGCGCCCACCCGAACAGACGCACATGGGAGCAAACGGCAAACGAGCCGCTCGGACGTGCACAAGGCACCCGGGCGGTCACAACTTAGCAAATCTGACACGGGCGCCCTCGGGCCAAACGATCCGACCCGAACGGACGACCTCACCCAGCACGACCAAACGACCCGATCCGAACGGACGCCCTCACCCGGCACGACACGGCGCGCCCACCCGAACGGACGCACATGGGAGAAAACGGAAAACGGGCCGCTCGGACGTGCACAAGGCACCCGACGGTCACAACTTAGCAATTCTGACACGGGCACCCTCGGGCCAAACGACCCGACCCGAACGGACGCCCTCACCCGGCACGACATGGTGCGCCCACCTGAAACGACGCACATGGGAGCAAACGACAAACGGGCCGCCCGGACATGCACAAGGCACTCGGGCGGTCACAACTTAGCAAATCTGACACGGGCGCCCTCGGGCCAAACCACCCGACCCGAATGGACGACTTCACCCGGCACGACCAAACGACTTGACCTGAACGGACGCCCTCACCCGGCACGACCAAACGACCCGACCCGAACGGATGCCCTCACTCGGCACGACACGGCGCGCCCACCCGAACGGACACACATGGGAGCAAATGGCAAACGGGCCGCCCGGACGTGCACAAGGCACCCGGGCAATCACAACTTAGTAAATCTGACACGGGCGCCCTCAGGCCAAATGACCCAACTCGAACGGACGCCCTCACCCGGCAAGACACGGCGCACCCACCCGAATGGACACACATGGGAGCAAACAGAAAACGGGCCGCACAGACGTGCACAAGGCACCCGGGCGGTCACAACTTAGCAAATCTGACACGGGCGCCCTCTGGCCAAACCACCCGACCCGAACGGACGACCTCACCCGGCACGACCAAACGACCTGACCGGAACGGACGCCCTCACCCGGCACGACATGGCGCGCCCACCCGAATGGACGCACATGGGAGCACGACAAACGAGCCGCCCGGACGTGCACAAGGCACCCCGGCGGTCACAACTTAGCAAATCTGACACGGTCACCCTCGGGCCAAACCACTCAACCTGAACGAACGCCCTCACCCGAACGGACGCCTTCACCTGACGCGACACGGTACGCCCGACCAAACGGACGCACATGTGAGAAAACGGACCGCCCGAACGTGCACAAGGCACCCGGGCGGTCACAACTTTGCAAATCTGACACGGGCGCCCTCGAGCCCAACGACCCGACTTGACCCGAACGGACGCCCTCGCCCGGCACGCCGACCCGAACGGACGCCTTTGTGCCGCACGACCAATCAAACCGACCCGAACGGACGCCCTCACACGGCACGAACAAAGGACCCGACCCGAACGGACGCCCTCACCCGCCGCGACACGGCGCCTCCCGACCAAACAGACACACATGGGAGCAAACGGCAAACGGGCTGCCTGGACATGCACAAGGCACACCAGCGGTCACAACTTAGCAAATCTGACACGGGCGCCCTCGGGCCAAACGACCCGACCCGACCCGAACGGACGCCCTCACTCAGCACGACCGAACGACCCGACCCGAAAGGACGCCCTCACTCGGCACGACCGAACGACCCGACCCGAACGGACGCCCTCACCCAGCACGGCCAAACGACCCGACCCGAACGGATGCCCTCACCCGGCACGACCAAACGACCCGACCAAACGGACGCACATGGGAGGAAACGGCAAACGGGCCGCCCGGACGTGCACAAGGCACCCGGGCGGTCACGACTTAGCAAATCTGACACGGGCGCCCGACCCAACCCGAATGGACGCCCTCACCTGGCACGACCGAACGACCCGACCCGAACGGACGCCCTCACCCGACACGACCAAACGACCGGACCAAACGGACGCACATGGAAGAAAACGGCAAACGGGCCGCCCGGACGTGCACAAGGCACCCGGGCGGTCACGACTTAGCAAATCTGACACGGGCGCCCTCGGGCCAAACGACCCGACCCGACCCGAACGGACTCCCTCACCCGGCACGGCCGAACGACCCCACGCAAACGGACGCCCTCACCCAGCACGACCGAACGACCCCACGCAAACGGACGCCCTCAGCTGGCACAACTGAACGACCCGACCCGAACGGACGCCCTCACCCGGCACGACCAAACGACCCGACCAAACAGACACACAGGGGAGCGAACGACAAACGGGCCGCTCGGACGTGCACAAGGCACCCGGGCGGTCACGACTTAGCAAATCTGACACGGGCGCCCTCAGGCCAAACGACTCGACCTGACCCGAACGGACGCACTCACCCGGTACGACCGAACGACCCGACCCGAACGGACGCCCTCACCCGGCACGAACGAATGACCCGACCCGAACGGACGCCCTCACCTGGCACGACTGAACGACCCGACCCGAACGGACGCCCTCACCCGGCACGACCAAACGACCCGGCCAAACGGACGCACATGGGAGCAAACGGCAAACGGGCCGCCTGGACGTGCACAAGGCACCCGGGCGGTCACGACTTAGCAAATCTGAAATGAGTACCCTCGGGCCAAATGACCCGACCCGACCCGAACGGACGCCCTCACTCGGCACGACCGAACGACCCGACCTGAACGGACGTCCTCACCTGGCACGACCGAACGACCTGACCCAAATGAACACCCTCACCCGGCACGACCGAATGACCCGACCTGAACGGACGCCCTCACTCGGCACGACCAAACGACCAGACCAAACGACCAGACCAAACAGATGCACATGGGAGCAAACGAAAAACGGACCGCCCGGACATGCACAAGGCACCCGGGCAGTCACAACTTAGCAAATCTGACACGGGCGCCCTCGGGCTAAATGACTCGACCCGACCCGAACGGACGCCCTCACCCGGCACGCCCACCCGAACGGACGCCTTCGGGCCAAATGACCCGACCCGACCCGAACGGACGCCCTCACCTGGCACGACCAAACGACCCGACCCGAACGGACGCCCTCACCCGGCACGACCAAACGACCCGACCCGAACGGACGCCCTCACCCGACACGACCAAACGACCTGACGGGAACAGACGCCCCCACCCGGCACGACCAAACGACCCGACCTGAACGGACGCCCTCACCCGGCACAACCAAACGACCCGACCCGAACGGATGCCCTCGGGCCAAATGACCCGACCCGACCCGAACGGACGCCCTCACCCGGCACGACCAAACGACCCGACCCGAACGGACGCCCTCTGGCCAAACGACCCGACTCGACCCGAACAGACGCCCTCGGGCCAAATGACCCGACCCGACCCAAATGGACGCCCTCACCTGGCACGACCAAACGACCCGACCCGAGTGGACGCCCTTGGGCCAAACGACCCGACCCGACCCGAACGGACGCCCTTGGGCCAAACGACCCGACCCGAACGGACGCCCTTGGGCCAAACGACCCGACCCGACCTGAACGGACGCCCTCTCCCGACACGACCAAACGACCTGACCCGAACGGACGCCCTCACCTGACACGACCAAACGACCCGACCAAACGGACGCACATGGGAGCAAATGGAAAACGGGCCGCCCGGATGTCCACAAGGCACTCGGGCAGTCACAACTTAGCAAATCTGACACGGGCGCCCTCCAACAAAACGGCCCGACCCGAACGGATGCCCTCACTCGGTGCCACATGGCCCGCCCGACCGAACGGACGCACATGGGAGCAAACGACAAACGGGCCACTCGGACGTGCACAAGGCACACGAGCGGTCACAACTTAGCAAATCTGATACGGGCGCCCTCGGCCCAAACGACCCGACCCAAACACGTTTGGCCGGGCACCCTCACCCGGCGCGACAGGGCGCGCCCGACCCAACTCGAACGCGTTTGGCCCGGCGCGCCCGACCTGACCCAAATGCCTTTGGCCGGGTTCCCTCACCCGGCGCGCCTGACCCGACCTGAACGCGTTTGGCTGGGCGAGTCAGGTGACCCACGACTGGGCGCCTCTGCACGAGCTACACGACTGTGCGGAAGCCATTTCGGGAGCGCCCGGAGTCGGAATTGAGTGCCGTAAATTGCAGAATGTGCGTATTGACAGGCCGCATCTAACCGTACAGTTGGGAAGTGGATTGGGCACACAGGGAGCTTGAGGGACAGTCTAAACTGATTTGTAGTGCCGATTTGAGTGACCCGGCAGCACTTGGGCAGTTTTGTGGAGGATATTCCCAAGGTGAATTCTGATGATTGTAAATGATTGTTGTAGGCTAGTTTGATGGTTGAAAAGCCTTAGAGCTTGGTCAAAAGGCTAACTTGCCTTGCCAAGGAGCAGAAGTGGCTTCTGCTGGATTGGAACTTATTATTTCATATTTATGAAACGTATTATCGGTCGGACTCATTATTAACAGGGAATTTCCCCTCCCTTGTATGTATGAGCATACTTTTGGATTGATAATGATGTTTATGTTTATTTCCGCATATCGAGAGAACCTTTGGTTAATAACTAACAAGTGTTGCTAAAGGCGTAGTCTATATACTTGAGTATTTGGAAAAAGAAAAAAGTACGGTAGTGCCGCACCCGTCTATAGCGTGGTTGAAAGACACCGAAGGCATAGGGGCGTGACAACCAGGCACACGGGCGGTCACAACTTATCATTTTCGATACGGCCTCCCTCACACGACCCGACCCGAACGCGTTTCCTTGGGCGCCCTCACACGGCACGACCTGACCCGCCCTAACGAAGGCACAAAGGAGCAAACGGCGATCGGGTCGCACGAACGTGCACAAGGCACAGGGGCGGTCACAACTTAGCATTTTTTATACGGCCTCCCTCACACGACCCGACCCGAACACATTTCCTTGGGCGCCCTCACACAGCACGACACGACCCGCCTGAACGAAGGCACAAGGGAGCAAATGGAAAATGGGTCGCACGAACGTGCACAAGGCACACGAGCAGTCACAACTTAGCATTTTTTATACGACCTCCCTCACACGGCACGACCCAACCCGACCCGCCCGAACAAAGGCACAAGGGAGCAAATCGGAAACTGGCCACGCGAATGTGCAAAAGGCACGCGGGCGGTCACAACTTAGCATTTTTTATACGGCCGCCCTCACACGACCCGACCCGAATGCGTTTCCTTAGGCGCCCTCATGCGATCCGACCCGACCGAACGCGTTTCCCTGGTCGAAGGTATGCATCCCATAGTGCATCAAAATCAAGACCAGTCTCGATCTCAGTTCCTCAGTGAACCAGATATTGCAAGATCATTGTAGTATGAAGCCTCCAATGAATGAAACTCCATCATGAACTCCCACGCATCATCCTATCCAAAGCGTTGGAAAGCATACTTGTATTGCCCACGAGTGCCACCACAAGTTGTTCTCACCCTGAAAGTCATATGAATGTGCTCGTAGGCTACTCATCCAACCAATGTCTTGTTGCTCAAAGTGAACAACGTCCATCAGCCCATCTATAAAAGATATCCATGTAGCACCAACAATCGATCATGCTCAGCATATTCCTTCTTGACACTCCTCCATGATGCTCATAAGTGGGAACCCAGTAAGTGCACCTGCATAATGTCTCCACATAATGTCCTGCCATGCCCTCGTGTCAATGTACATGACTTTGGTTGCCCACGTGTCCATCAAGAGTAGACTCGCCTCAACCCTAGTCACCATAATGTGTATAGTGTACAGGTTAAGTGCCCTCGGTCACTTCTACCATCATCATCATGGGTACTTCCTCCAAGGCTTCTCCCCCGCTAAAGGTGCACCAAGAGTTCCTTCTTGGTTGTAAGCCATGAAGAAGTCTACCCAGACAATGTGCCCTACCACCAAGGCAGTCCATGAGTCATGTCGGGCACCTAGCTAGTTTCCATGTGGCTAAGCATGACCCGTATCTATCACAGAGATCATCAAGTTCCACCCTTGTCACGGGAATTTGAACCTACTAGAGTGAGGTCACAAATTTCCCTATCAAGGCCTACAACAAGAAATGCTCCCCTCGCTTCTCCAATGTACAAGGTTCCATCATAGTCATCCGAGGAAAGGTCCTCCATGGTATTGGAAAAGAAGTCATCTTCTTTCCCATCCCTGCATACGGTCCATCTCCCAGATGCTCAATTGAAACACGAGCCATGTCGTCATGAAGAATCTCTAAGCGAGTGTCCTCCATCCTCATCAATGTCTGCAATGCTTCCGATCCTGGTACTACCTGCTCATAAAGTTCCTCCTCGATCATTGTCACTTCTGCAACATTTTCATGTGTTTCATCCCCTAATGCCTACAATGTGCTTGGTACAGGTTCAAATTGTTCCACTAGTTCTTCCTTGATCATATCCGCATCCTCAACATCCTCCCCAGAATAATCCATCACCGATGCTTGCGATGTGCTTGTCTTTGGTCCAACCTATTCATCAAGTTCGTCCTCGACTTCTACCACATCTGCAACATCCATGTGAGAATCATCCACCATCAATGCTTGTAATGTGCTTGGTCCTGGTCCAACTTGTTCATCAGCTTCTTCCTTGACTTCAATCACATCTACAACATCCTTTGGTTCGGCCACAGTGGGCTTCATGCCACCATGCTTCATCTTTCCAAGGTCTCTAAGCTTGAGAAGCTTATCAATTAACTTCTTTCGCTCTTCTTCCACCTTGTCCATTTCTGCTCGGAGAATTCTCACTTTCTTCATAAGTCGAAACATTTCATCTTTTCTCATGCCAGATGTCCTCCTCTTGAACAATGTATCAATGGTCTGACTCGCCTCATCAAACTCCTTTTCCACTTCCTTCGACTTCTCTTTAATTTCTTTGAAGTTCATTTCCAATGAAACAAACTCATCCATCAAGCGTCAATACCACCTGCAACACTACAACGGTATCCCTGCTCAATAATAATAATAAAAAAGCCACAAAAATGTAGCTCTGATACCAACTGTCACGCCCTTATACCTGTGGTAGTCTCCCAACCACTCTATAGACGGGTGCGGCACTACCTTATTTTTCTCTTTTCAAATACTCAATAAGTAGACTACGCCTAACTCAACACTTGTTTAATTAATCTTCCAAAGTGCTCCTGTGCGGAAATAAAACAACAATAAACATCAATATCAAACCACATGAATGCCCATACATTCAAGGGAGGGGAAAATCCCGTTAATAAGTCTGCCCAGTATTATGCTTCAATAAATATGTACAATCTGCAATAACTATACAACCAAGCCTCCATAAACCATCTATGCTTCTTGCCAAATGTGCTTGTACCTGGGTCTAGCCTTAACAACTTCCCAATAGTGAAAAAAATCCAAAGGAACCCCAAAATTCCATTTCAGAACATGTTTCTGAAGTCTGCGCGAATTCTAGTTCGAGTGGGTCACTCGGGTCACAGACGCCCTCGGCACCCTGAACGCGTTTCCACACGCGGGTCACTGGGGTCAAGGTCTGCACGTGTTTCTTGAACGCGTTCGACCTGACCCGACCCGACCCGACCCTGCTGAGTGAACTCCGCACCTTCAAACACTATTCTGCGCATCCGAAACGCGGGCGCGCTGCATGAACCCGACTCGACCTGAACGCGCCCGCCCTGAACACTGTTCTGCACATGTCCTGTGGAAGGAACCTGACTCAACTATGCACTAAACACTGCACCGCACGCGCCCTGCGGAAGGAACCCGACTCGTCCTGCGGGTGAACGCCGAACGGGTTTTTACCCGACTCGAACCAGACTCCGTTTCCCTGCTGCGGCTTTTCCCTCCACCCTCGACCTTCGCTCTGGCTCGAGCATTAGCTTGCCAATGGTGGAATCAGTAAGATGTTGATGTCCTTCTTTCTTTCCTTTATCATCCATCGCACGTCCTCCTTTCGTATGTGCCTTTGCCCACACATTGCTTCCATGGGTGGGGCTTGACCCATATAAGGCCGACCCAGTAAACGCCCATAAAGCCTTGGTTACGACGTGGCATTTCCTCCTTTAACGTCGGCTTGCCACCACGGCCGGCCTATAAAACCTCCAAGCCAACACACGACCATTTTTGGACGCGTTTATGCACGTCGCTCCTAAACGTCGCACGGTCACCGTGATAACGTTGCATAGTAGCCGGACGATGTTTTCGTCCGTCGGCGCGCCCGTCTAACCTTCCGTCGTGGTTTCCATCGTTCGTCGCATGTCCACCGAACGCTTCCAACGCCTTCCGTCGTCGTCCTCGGCTCGTGGGTCTTACAGGGGCGGTTTCCGTCGCGGCGGGCGTATAATTGGACGGTGTCCATTGAGCAAAGACATGGAAACCTTACATTTCGCACAGTTGGGCGACTGTCGTCACGGCGGGGCGAGGAAACCTGTCACGCCCCTAGACCTTCGGTGACCTTTCAACCGTGCTATAGACGGGGTGCGGCACTACCGTACTTCTCCTTTTTGTAATACTCAAGTATGTAGACTGCGCCTTTAGCAACACTTGTTAAATTAGTTAATCAAATGTTATTTCAATGTGCGGAAAACATGAACATCATCATCACATCCACAGTGTACGCCCATACATACAAGGGAGGGGCAACTCCCAGTTAATAATGGGTCTGCCCGATAATATGTTTCATAAATACGAAATAGAGTATAAGTTCTAATCCAGAAAAAATCCCCTTTTCTCTTTGGCAAGGAAAGTCACTTTTTTTCCAAGCTTACAATTCTTGACAATCATTAACTAGCCCACAAAAATTGTTTACAGCACTAGAATTCACCTCGGGAATATCCTGCATAAAACTGCACAAGTGCTGCTGGGTCACTCTAGTCAGCACTACAAATGATTTTAGACCTCCCCGCAAGCTCTCTGTTTGTCCAATCTACTCCCCCAGCTATGTGGTTAGCTCCGTCCCATCAAAACGCACCTGCTTCAACTTTCGGCACTCAATTCCGACTCACGGTGCCTTCAGAACGACCTCTGAATTGAAGCTTGGAGCGTGCGGACACCCTGCCCGACCCGACCTTGCACTGCGGATGCCCCGCGGAGAAGTTCTGCACGCCCTGCACGTCTGTCACACGACTTGACCCGCGCACTGCCCGACTCGACCCGTCCTGTGGTGCGGATGCCCTGCGGAGGAATTCCGCACGCCCTGCATGTCAACAACCTGGCTCGACCCGCGCTCGCCCTGCGTTCACTGCCACCGTGTTTCCAAAACCAACGAGCTGTTGGCTTAGCTCATGGTGCTCCAATGCGCTCGCACTCAGATGCTTGCTTGATCGTTGGTTGGATGAATTCTCCGTCATCTGCACGCCATATTAATACGCGTATCATGTGCGTGTCGTGGGTCACTCGGTCGACTAGAGACGACCCCCATCGTTCAGCTGTCCGCCCACTTGTGTAGCATCGGCCGCTCAACTCGTAAGTCGGTTCTATGACTCCGGCTACGCTGTGACGTTTCGCCTGTAACGTCACTTTTTCCAATGCCACCACCGGCTATGTGCGACGTGCGCATGCAGCTCGCCGCCACACACCCGCGCCCGTGCGGTTACTGTGCGACGGCTCGCCCGTAACGTCGCACGGCGCCCGAATGCTCGACGGGCGTGCCCGTTACCACGAACGTGCCTCATGAAGTCTTGGGGCCTTACAAAACCAA
>CM076580.1:603469412-603484412 GCA_034641835.2 Pinus albicaulis
CCTCAGGCGCAAATTGCGTTCAAAAACTCGATGATTCACGTGATTCTGCAATTCACACTAAGTATCGCATTTCACTACATTCTTCATCGTAACAAGAGCCGAGATATCCGTTGCCGAGAGTCGTTTCCATGTGTTACCAAAATATCGCACCCCCACGAGAAATGGCTAAAAGCCAACCCAACGTACAATGCGTCGCAACAAGCCCCCTTCCTCCTCAAGACAACCGCACTCCATAACCCACTCACCAAAGGGAAGGGGCTCGAACAAGCAAGAAGAGCTGCTTTCCAAACCCCGCGCCTTTTCAAAAAGGGTAGAATTGTAAAGAACGATGACCGAGAAGGACTAGGGTGGCCACCCTGAAACTCGCACTTCTTTTCGTCCTTAACGAACATCAAGCCCACTACAACTCCCCCTATTTTCTCCGTAAATATGGGGGTCGGAACGAGGAAAGTAAGAAAAACACATGAAAGAAAGAGAAACAAAATTGTCCACCCACTCAAAGGAGGAGGCCCAAACATATAAAAAACACTTCGCGAGCCCAGTGCCCTCGCAAAAAGGGGGGAATCGCAAAAAATGACAATCGGGAAGGACTAGGGTGGCCAACCCAGGAGCTCGCACTGCCTTTCATCCTTCGCGAATGCCAATCCTCAACGATTCGCCCTTTTTTCCGTAAAGCTAGGGGCCGAAAGGAGGAAGAGAAAAAAGCAACCCAAAAAGAGAAAAGAAAAAAGAGAACCAAAACATGGCCGAGGCTCAAACACAAAATAGGCTTTCAAGGCCCCGTGCCCTCGCAAAAAGGCGGGAACTGCACAGATCGACGACCGAGAAGGACTAGGGCGGCCACCCTAGCAGGAACTCGCACTTCTTTTTTATCCTTCCGAAAATGTCAAAATCCACGGCAATCCCACCTTTTCTACGTAAAGCTAGGGGGAACAAAATGAATCACAAGGGGAGGCTCAAACACAGTACAAGATTTTCCAAGCCCTGTGCCTTAGAAAAAAAGGGGGGAACTGGAAGGAACGACGACCGAGAAGGACTAGGGTGGCCAACCCGGGAGTTTGCACTACTTTTCATCCTTCGCCGACACCGACCCACAACAATTCTCGCTTTTCTCCATAAATCTGGGGACCGGAAGGGAAGAAAAACACGACAGGAAAGAAAGAAAAACCAAGCATTACCCACCATAACACTCACGACAAAAATCCAATTTGAGAGAAAGGGGGCCAAATTTCAAGCAACGCTAGCTAGAAAAACAGAGGGTCGCCGCCGCGCGAGGGGACGTTGGCTTAACCAAAAAGAAGGAAAAAAAGGCACTCAATCAAAAGCATCCCATGTTTTCACACCCTTCCAAATACTACATTGCGACGCAACATCCTTTCTATCTACACGACATAACAAGAAGCAATCAAACAACCAAGCAGAGACAAGCCACAACCTAAACTTGACCACTAGAAAAGCCGAGGGCCCCGATGAGACAAGTGCCTAGAGCACATTACTACTGAGAGGTAAAGGACCCCCCAACCCACACAAGTATTCAGAAAAAAAATGCACTAATAGCAAACCCACCCCGCAATTACACCCCTCCGTGTACAGGGCACCCGACAACCTTTCCAGCCAAAAATTTAAGGGGGCCCAAACAACCGAAACTCCAAAGAGGAGTTATCGCAGGCTGACACTCAATGCTGGATAAAGCCCAGGGCCACAAATACGCCGGTGGTGCAACGTCACACCCTAAAAAGAGGGAAGCCCCCAAAGCGCACACCACAACGCTATTGCAACAATTGACACATCCAAGAAATGACAAGTCGCGCAAAAAAACCCACAATCCAAATAGTGAGGACTAGGACATAACATGCTTCCTACTTTTCCTTGGAAGGGGGAGTGGCTCAAGAAAGGACGAGGAATTCCCCCAACACCAAAGGGGGACGAGAAAATAATGCTACCTCGTGCCCATTGACGAGGAAACTTGCAATTTTGATGGATCTCGAACCAAGGGAGGGCTATTTCATTACCTAGATCCAACCCTTCCGCGAGGGCATGTCAAGGAACAGTCGAGAGGACTAGGGTGGCCAGCCCAACGGATTGCTCCGCTCTTCATCCATCCCATATTTGACCCCACCCCGACATTTTCCCCTCGCGAAAGGGTTGAGGTAGGAAGCGCACGCGCAACCACTCCCTTGACCCAACCACCAACAAAAAGGCTCACCCAAGCAAACACATAAACCACCGCCGCCGCCTTTTGGAGAGAACCAACTATGGAGGCCCACATCTTCCAACGAACAAAGGACCGAGCACCGCCGCTACGAACGAGTCTGAATTTTTCCATCGTGCTTCCCAAGCACCTCGTCTGCAGCAACCATGCCCCGCCGAACGGACCGTTGGAGAGGGGGCTCCCGGGCAACGAGCTTTCGAACCCCATACAAAAAACACATTAGGGGAAATAATAACAAAGGATGGGACAAGCACAAGCATCGCTTGCAAGTACACGAAACAACAAGCGTGGACTCAAGATAGGCAACTAAAAATGTTGCGAGTCTCTTTCGCAAGAGGCACCACCCCGACAAAGCATCAAACCCGCTCACCTAGAGACACACCACACGTTCCCAGATTACATACAATCGAAACCCACACACAACCCAAACGAAAAAACAAAACCCTGCTATCAATGATCCTACCGCAGGTTCACCTACGGTAACCTTGTTACGACTTTTCCTTCCTCTAAATGATAAGGTTCAATGAACTTCTCACGACGTCGACAGCGACGAACCACCGTCGTCGACGCAATCCGAACACTTCACCGGATCATTCAATCGGTAGGAGCGATGGGCGGTGTGTACAAAGGGCAGGGACGTAGTCAACACGAGTTGATGACATGCGCTTACTAGGAATTCCTCGTTGAAGACCAATAATTGCAATGGTCTATCCCCATCACGATGCAATTTGAGAAGATTTCCCGATGCTCTCGAACCAGGAAGAAAAACTCGTTGGCTGCATCAGTATAGCGCGCGTGCGGCCCAGAACATCTAAGGGCATCACAGACCTGTTATTGCCTCAAACTTCCATGGCCTAAACGGCCATAGTCCCTCTAAGAAGCTGGCCGCGAAGGGGAACCTCCGCGTAGCTAGTTAGCAGGCTGAGGTCTCGTTCGTTATCGGAATTAACCAGACAAATCGCTCCACCAACTAAGAACTGCCATGCACCACCACCCATAGAATCAAGAAAGAGCTCTCAATCTGTCAATCCTTACTATGTCTGGACCTGGTAAGTTTCCCCGTGTTGAGTCAAATTAAGCCGCAGGCTCCACTCCGGGTGGTGCCCTTCCGTCAATTCCTTTAAGTTTCAGCCTTGCGACCATACTCCCCCCGGAACCCAAACACTCTGATTTCTCAGAAGGTGCTGGCGGAGTCCTTAGAGCAACATCCGCCGATCCCTGGTCGGCATCGTTTATGGTTCAGACTAGGACGGTATCTGATCGTCTTCGAGCCCCCAACTTTCGTTCTTGATTAATGAAAACATCCTTGGCAAATGCTTTCGCAGTGGTCCGTCTTTCATAAATCCAAGAACTTCACCTCTGACAATGAAATACGAATGCCCCCGACAGTCCCTATTAATCATTACTCCGGTCCCGAAGGCCAACACAATAGGACCAGACTCCTATCACGTTATTCCATGCTAATGTATTCAGAGCATAAGCTTGCTTTGAGCACTCTAATTCTTTCAAAGTAACAGCGCCGGAGCCGCGACCCAGCCAGTTAAGGCCAGGAGCACGCCGCCGACAAAAGGGACGGAAGGGCAGGTGCACACCGAGTAGGCGGACCGACCTTACGACCCAAGATCCAACTACGAGCTTTTTAACTGCAACAACTTAAATATACGCTATTGGAGCTGGAATTACCGCGGCTGCTGGCACCAGACTTGCCCTCCAATGGATCCTCATTAAGGGATTTAGATTGTACTCATTCCAATTACCAGACTCGATGAGCCCAGTATTGTTATTTATTGTCACTACCTCCCCATGTCAGGATTGGGTAATTTGCATGCCTGCTACCTTCCTTGGATGTGGTAGCTATTTCTCAGGCTCCCTCTCTGAAATCGAACCCTAATTCTTCATCACCCGTCACCACCATGGTTGGCCTCTTTCCTACCATCGAAAGTTGATAGGGCAAAAATTTGAATGAAGCATCGCCAACACAAGGGCTGTGCGATCCGTCGAGTTATCATGATTCACCGAAGAAGCGGGCAAGCCCACGCTGGCCTTTTATCTAAAAAATGCATCCCTTCCAAAGAGTCGGGACTTGGTGCACGTATTAGCTCTAGAATTACTACGGTTATCCGAGTAGTATGGTACCATCAAAAAAACTATAACTGATTTAATGAGCCATCCACAGTTTCACAGTCTGAATTAGTTCATACTTAGACATGCATGGCTTAATCTTTGAGACAAGCATATGACTACTGGTAGGATCAACCAGGTAGCACCCTCCCACTTCAAAGGGCATTCAAAGTTCTCTCTTACAGAGAGCCAACCTGAACACCCATCAAGTCAAGGAGCGGTCAGCGTATCATGTAAAGCTCTTCTACCTTGCACCTCTTGCATCCCCAAGAAGGGATTATAGCCCACACACACTACATGCCAAGGACATGCAAGACATCAAACATAATGGACGATGGATGCAAGATCCACAAAGCAAAAAAATGGGTCAACCCGCCGAGTCACATTGCTCCAAGGCTGCCTAGGAGTTGGTAACCACCCCCCAACCAGCAAGGATGGCAAAAGCCTCATCACCCACGACAGCCACAGTGAACGGACAAAGGGGAGAAAATAGAAACATGAATCTCTTAGTAATTCCCCCCAAACCCTCCCCGCCTCGCACCAAGGCCACCTAGGAGTCCACTCTGACAACGGCAATAGTGGACCTCGAGTGCCTGCGGTGACCCCGATGCAAAGGAAAACAAATGGAGAATGACCAACCACACAATCTCTCTCTCTCTCTCTCTATCTCAAACGCCTCCCGACCGTCCCCGCCCCGCACCAAGGCCACCTAGGAGTCCACCCGGACAGCAGCAATGATGGACCTCGATCACCCGATTTCCTGCGGTGACCTTGATGCAAAAGAAAAGTAAGTAAATAAAGGGAGAACAACCGACCCCACGGCGTCTCTTAAAAATTCCCTGCAACCCTTCCCGCCCAGCAGCGAGGCCACCTAGGAGTCCACCCGGACAGCAGCAACAACGGACCTCGATCACTTGATCGCCTGCGGCAAACCTCACTGCAAAGGAAAAAGAAGTAAGTAGAAGGAGAATGACCAAGTCGACAACCTCTATTAGAAATGCCACCCCGACCGTCCCCGCCCCGCACCAAGGCCACCTAGGAGTCCACCCGGTCAGCAGCAATAGTGGACCTCGATCGTTTGATCGCCTGCGGCACCCTCGATGCAAAAGGATGGAAATAAAACAAGAACGACCATTCCTGCAACCTTCCTTAAAAATTACCCCCTCCAACCCTCCCCACCCCGCACCGAGACCACCTAGGAGTCCACCCGAACAGCAGCAACGGTGGACCTCGATCGCTTAATCGCCTGGGGCAACCTTGATGCGAAGGCAGAGGAAGAAAATAAATTCATATCAAGAGGCTTGCTACAAAAGGCATGAACATATCCGAACAGGAGGAGGGATCAAGCAGCCCCGCACCCCACACACCCTACATACAAGCAACCTGGGAGATTGCCCCACCGACTTACCAACTGGACAATGAAAACTTCTCACCTGCAGCCACCTCCACACAGAGGAGGGAGGTCGAAGCGTTCCACCTTCAAGTCCTCCTTCCAGATATAGCCCCCGCCATCAACGTAGCAAGCCTCATCCCCGTTGGACCACAATCGCATGAGCGATCAAAAAAACAAGAAATTCCCATCACCTTGTGTCTCAACATTCCAAGCCACATAATCCTACGATGCACGCAAGATGCAAGGAAAAAGCCGACCACTCGAGCAAACAAATGGGCCACCACATCTATCAAGACCTCAAAGCCAACGCAGGGACAAACAACGTGCACTCTGAAAGGAATTCCAAACCTCAATTTTACAACAAGGAGAACCCCACTCCTCACATCGCCCAATGGAAAAAGCAAGCAAGAGGGGCAGCTTACAGCCAAAACCCCTCCGCATTCCTCTTAAACGTATGCATCTCAACCCACAGTGCTGACATAGAAAGAGTACAAGCACAAGAAACCGGCACCGTAAAGAGCCAAACAATGAAGAGGACAGTCGTCTCAAGGAGCCACACACAAAAACTCATCCAATTCCGAGAACACGGAGAGAAGGGGGAATTGTTCACATATGCCTCCAAGGACGAGCATGGCCAACATTACCGCTCATGTGCTACCGAGTGGGGATGGAGAGAAGGCGAGTGTCGACGACCCTACAAATGACCCAAGGCCACTCTTCAGGCACACCCGAACAAGCAACTCAGTTACCAACCCACCTTTCACACGAAAATCCAACCCCTCCCGCCACCAAAAGGGGAGGAGGTGAACAATATAGCGAGGAGCCGATTTCACGAAGCCAACGAGACAAAAGCCCACCTCTCCAACCCACCAAAAAGGGAGGAGGTGAACAATATAGCGAAGAGCCAACATCGACGGAGCCAACGAGCGAGCAAGGGGCACGAGAGCGACATAGGCGACCGGCCAGTTGTCTCAAGGAGCCACACACAACGACCTCATCCAACTCTGAGAACACAGAGCGAAAGGGTAACTCTTTCCACATATGCCTCCCAGGACGAGCATGGCCAACATTACAGCTCATGCGCTACCGAGTGGGGATGGAGAGAATATGAGAGTCGACGACCCTACAAATGACCCAAGGCCACTCTTCAGGCACACCCGAACAAGCAACTCAATTTACCAACCCACCTTTCACACGAAAATCCAACCCCTCCCCCCACCGAAAGGGGGAGGAGGTTAACAATATACCGAGGAGCCGATTTCACGAAGCCAACGAGACAAAAGCCCACCTCTCCAACCCACCAAAAAGGGAGGAGGTGAAGAATATGGCGAAGAGCCAACATCGACAGAGCCAACGAGCGAGCAAGGGGCACGAGAGCGACATAGGCGACCGGCCAGTTGTCTCAAGGAGCCACACAGAGCGACCTCGTCCACCTCTGAGAACACAGAGCGGAAGGGTAACTCTTTTCACATATGCCTCCCAGGACAAGCATGGCCAACATTACCGCTCATGCGCTACCAAGTGGGGATGGAGAGAAGATGAGAGTCGATGACTCTACAAATGACCCAAGGCCACTCTTCAGGCACACCCGAACAAACAACTCAGTTACCAACCCACCTTTCACACGAAAATCCAACCCCTCCCCCCACCAAAAGGGGAGGAGGTGAATAATATAGCGAGGAGCCGATTTCACGAAGCCAACCAGACAAAAGCCCACCTCTCCAACCCACCAAAAAGGGACCAAGTATCAACGGAACCAATGTTAAGGGGCAAGTACGAGGAGTACATAGGCGACCGGCCAGTTGTCTCAAGGAGCCACACACAGTGACCTCATCCAACTCTGAGAACACAGAGCGGAAGGGTAACTCTTTTCACATATGCCTCCCAGGACAAGCATGGCCAACATTACCGCTCATGCGCTACCGAGTGGGGATGGAGAGAAGATGAGAGTCGACGACCCTACGAATGACCCAAGGCCACTCTTTAGGCACACCCGAACAAACAACTCAGTTACCAACCCACCTTTCACACGAAAATCCAACCCCTGCCCCCACAAGCAAGCAAAAAGGGAGGAGAAGAACAATATAGAGAACAGCCGACATCGACAGAGCCAACGAGCGACATAGCAAAATGTTGATTTCAACAGAGCAAATGTGCGACCAAGGGGCACGAGAGAGAGTTACCGGAGAGCTGATTTCAACAACGCCAACAGGCGGCCAGTCATCTCAAAAAGCCACACACAACAACCCCATCCAAATGCTAGAAAACAGAGGGGACGGGAGAGATTGTTCAAACATGCCTCCAAGGACGAGCATGGCCAACATTACCGCTCATATGCTACCGAGTGGTGATGGAGAGAAGAAAGTTGACGACCCTAAAAATGACCCAAGGCCATTCTTCACGCACAACCGAACAAAACAACTCAATTACCAACCCACCTTTCACACGAAAAGCAAATCTGATAAGCGCACCCTCGGACAAAACGGGGCGACCCGAACGCCCTCGTCCGTGCGCCCTCACCTGGGGCGACACGGAGCACCCACCCGAATGGACGCACATGGGAGAAAATGGCAAACGAGCCGCCCGGATGTGCACAAGGCACCCGGGCAGTCACAACTTAGCATATATGGCACGAGCGCCCTCAGGCCAAATGACCCGTCCCAAACAGACGACCTCACCCGTTACAAGCAAACGACCCGACCTGAATGGACGCCCTCACCCGGCACGACACGGCGGACCCACCCGAACGAACGCACATGGGAGAAAATGGCAAACAGGCCACCCAGACGTGCACAAGGCACCTGAGTGGTCACAACTTAGCAAATCGAACACGGGCGCCCCCAGGCCAAATGACCCAACCTGAACGGACGCCCTCACCCGGCACGCCCAACCGAACGAACACGATCACCCGGCACGACACGACACGCCTGACCTGAACAGACGCACATGGGAGAAAACGGAAAACAGACCGCCCGACCATGCACAAGGCACCCAGGCGGTCACAACTTAGAAAATCTGACACGGGCGCCCTCCAGCCAAACGACCCGACCCGAACGGACGCCCTCACCCAGCACAACCGAACAAAACAACTCAATTACCAACCCACATTTCACACGAAAATCCAACCCCTCCCCCCACCAAAAGGGGAGGAGGTGAACAATATAGTGAGGAGTCGATTTCACGAAGCCAACGAGACAAAAGCACACCTCTCCAACCCACCAAAAAGGGAGGAGGTGAACAATATAGCGAAGAGCCAACATCGACGGAGCCAACGAGCGAGCAAGGGGCATGAGAGCGACATAGGCGACTGGCCAGTTGTCTCAAGGAGCCACACAGAGCGACCTCATCCAACTCTGAGAACACAGAGCGAAAGGGTAACTCTTTTCACATATGCCTCCCAGGAGAAGCATGGCCAACATTACCGCTCATGTGCTACCGAGTGGGGATGGAGAGAAGATGAGAGTCGACGACCCTACAAATGACCCAAGGCCACTCTTCAGGCACACCCGAACAAACAAATCAGTTACCAACCCACCTTTCACACGAAAATCCAACCCCTCCCCCCACAAGCAAGCAAAAAGGGAGGAGAAGAACAATATAGCGAAGAGCCGACATCGACAGAGCCAACGAGCGACATAGCGAAATGCTAATTTCAACAAAGAAAACGTGCGACCAAGGGGCACGAGAGAGAGTTACTGGAGAGCCGATTTCAACAAATCCTACAGGCAGCCAGTCATCTCAAGGAGCCACACGCAACAACCCCATCCAAATGCTAGAAAACAGAGGGGACGGGAGAGATTGTTCAAACATGCCTCCAAGGACTAGCATGGCCAACATTACCGCTCATATGCTACCGAGTGGTGATGGAGAGAAGAAAGTTGACGACCCTAAAAATGACCCAAGGCCATTCTTCACGCACAACCGAACAAAACAACTCAATTACCAACCCACCTTTCACACAAAAAGAAATCTGATAAGCGCACCCTCGGACAAAACGGGGCAACCCGAACGCCCTCGTCCATGCGCCCTCACCCGGGGCGACACGGAGCGCCCGCTCGAACGGACGCACATGGGAGAAAACGGAAAACGAGCCGCCCGGACGTGCACAAGGCACCCGAGCGGTCACAACTTAGCATATATGGCATGGGCACCCTTGGGCCAAACGACCCGACCCGAACGGACGACCTCACCCGGCACGACCAAACGACCCGACCCGAACGGATGCCCTCACCCGGCACGACACGGCGTGCCCACCCGAACGGACGCACATGGGAGAAAACGGCAAACGGGCCTCCCGGATGTGCACAAGGCACTCGGGCAGTCACAACTTAGAAAATCTGACACGGGCGCCCTCGGGCCAAACGACCCGACCCGAACGGACGCCCTCACCCGGCACGCCCAATCGAACGAATGCCATCACCCGGCGCGACATGGCACGCCCCACCCGAACGGACGCACATGGGAGAAAACGGCAAATGGACCGCCCGGTCGTGTACAAGGCACCCGGGCGGTCACAACTTAGCAAATCTGACACGGGCACCCTCGAGCCAAATGACCCGACCCAAATGGACGCCCTCACCTGGCGCGACACGGCGCGCCCACTCGAACGGACGCACATGGGAGCAAATGGCAAACGGGCCACCTGGATGTGCACAAGGCACCCGGGCGGTCACAACTTAGCAAATCTAACATGGGCGCCCTCGAGCCAAACGATTCGACTCGAACGGACGACCTCACCCGGCACGACCAAATGACCCGACCCGAACGGACGCCCTCACCCGGCACGACACGGCACGCCCACCCAAACGGACGCACATGGGAGAAAACAGCAAACAAAGCACGAACCAAATATAGGTACTCTTATGTGTCACAACTTAGAAAACCGACATTTGTGCGTCTCTGCCAAACGACCGATCGAACGGGACGCCCCCTCACCGACACGACACGACCGCGCCACCCGAACGGGACGACATAGGAGCAAACGCAACCGGCTGACGTGCACATGGCACTCCAAGTGTCACAATTAGCAATCTACATGCCATTTTGCCAAACCATCTACCCGAACGAACGCTTCTACTCATTACTTACCAAACAACCCGACGACCCGACGCTCACCCCACGACTAAACGACTCGGATTTCGAACGGACGCTCACCGTACGACACGGCACGGCCCGAACAACGTGGACGCACATGGGAGCACGGAACGGTTAATGGCAAATGGGCCGCACCTGGGCGGTCACAACTTAGCAAATCTGACACAGGCGTCCTCGGGCCAAACGACCCGACCCGAACGGATGACCTCACCCGGCACGACACGGCACGCCCACCCGAACGGACGCACATGGGAGCAAACGGCAAACGGGCCTCCCGGATGTGCACAAGGCACCCAGGTGGTCACAACTTAGCAAATATGACACGGGCTCCCTCAGGCTAAACCACCCGACCCGAACGGACGACCTCACCCAGCACGACCAAATGACCCGACCGGAACGGACGCCCTCACTCGGCACGACACGGCGCGCCCACCCGAATGGACGCACATGGGATCAAACTGCAAACAGGCTGCCCGGACATGCACAAGGCACCCCGGTGGTCACAACTTAGCAAATCTGACACGGGCGCCCTCGGGCCAAACCACCCAACCCGAACGGACGCCCTCACCTGGCACACCCACCCGAACGGATGCCCTCACCCGGCGCGACACAGCACGCCCAACCAAACGGACGCACATGGGAGAAAACGGCAAATGGGCCGCCCGGACATGCACAAGGCACCCGAACAGTCACAACTTAGCAGTCACAACTTAGCAATCCGTCCTCATCAATGTCTGCAATGCTTCCGATCCTGGTACCGCCTTCTCATAAAGTTCCTCCTCGATAATTGTCACTTCTGCAAAATTTTCATGTGGTTCATCCCCCAATGCCTGCAATGTGCTTGGTCCAGGTTCAAATTGTTCCACGAGTTCTTCCTCGATCATATCAGCATCCTCAACATCCCCCCCAGAATCATCCATCACTGATGCTTGCGATGTGCTTGGCCCTGGTCCAACCTGTTCATCAAGTTTGTCCTCGACTTCTACCACATCTGCAACATCCTTGTGAGAATCATCCACCATCAATGCTTGTAATGTGCTTGGTCCTGGTCCAACTTGTTCATCAGCTTCTTCCTTGACTTCAATCACATCTACAACATCCTTTGGTTCGGCCACAATGGGCTTCATGCCACCATGCTTCATCTTTCCAAGGTCTCTAAGCTTGAGAAGCTTATTAAGTAACTTCCTTCGCTCTTCTTCCACCTTGTCCATTTATGCTCGGAGAATTCTCATTTTCTTCATAAGTCGAAACATTTCATCTTTTCTCATGCCAGATGTCCTCCTCTTGCACAATGTATCAATGGTCTGACTCGCCTCATCAAACTCCTTTTCCACTTCCTTCGACTTCTCTTTAATTTCTTTGAAGTTCATTTCCAATGAAACAAACTCATCCATCAAGCTTCAATAGCACCTGCAACGCTGCAACGGTATCCCTGCTCAATAATAATAATAATAATAATAATAATAATAATAATAAAGCCACAAAAATGTAGCTCTGATACCAACTGTCACGCCCTTATACCTGTGGTAGTCTCCCAACCGCTCTATAGACGGGTGCGGCACTACCTTGTTTTTCTCTTTTCAAATACTCAATAAGTAGACTACGCCTAACTCAACACTTGTTTAATTAATCTTCCAAAGTGCTCCTGTGCGGAAATAAAATAGCAATAAACATCAATATCAAACCACATGAATGCCCATACATTCAAGGGAGGGGCAAATCCCGTTAATAAGTCTGCCCAGTATTATGCTTCAATAAATATGTACAATCTGCAATAACTATACAGCCAAGCCTCCATAAACCATCTATGCTTCTTGCCAAATGTGCTTGTACCTGGGTCTAGCCTTAACAGCTTCCCAACAGTGCAAAAAATCCAAAGGAACCCCAAAATTCCCTTTCAGAATATGTTTCTTAAGTCTGCGCAAATTCTGGTTCGAGTGGGTCACTCGGGTCACAGACGCCCTCGACACCCTGAACGCGTTTTAGCACATGGGTCACCGGGGTCATGGTCTGCACGCGTTTCCTGAACGCGTTTGACCCGACCCGACCCGACCCGACCCTGCCGAACGAACTCCACGCCTTCAAACACTGTTCCGCGTGTCCGGATTGTGGGCGCGCTGCACGAACCTGACTCGACCTGAACGCGCCCGCCTTGAACATTGTTCTACGCGCATCCTGCGGAATGAACCCGACTCGACCATGCACTAATCACTGCACCGCACGCACCCTGCGGAAGGAACCCGACTCGACCTGCGGGTGAACGCCGAACGGGTTTTTACCCGACTCGACCCAGACTCTGTT
Organism: Pinus albicaulis; assembly: GCA_034641835.2. Taxonomy (NCBI): domain Eukaryota; kingdom Viridiplantae; phylum Streptophyta; class Pinopsida; order Pinales; family Pinaceae; genus Pinus; species Pinus albicaulis. Next base: position 603,482,534 of record CM076580.1, read on the forward strand.
TCCCTGCTGCGGCTTTGCCCTCCACCCTCGACCTTCACTCTGGCTCGAGCATTAGCTTGCTAATGGTGGAATCAGCAAGATGTTGATGTCCTTCTTTCTTTCCTTTATCGTCCATTGCACGTCCTCCTTTCGTATGTGCCTTTGCCCACACATTGCTTCCATGGGTGGGGCTTGACCCATATAAGGCTGACCCAGTAAACGCCCATAAATCCTTGGTTACGACATGGCATTTACTCCTTAACGTCGGCTTGCCACCATGGTCGGCCTATAAAACCTCCAAGCCAACACACGACCATTTTTGGACGCGTTTATGTACATCGCTCCTAAACGTCACACGGTCACCATGATAACGTTGCATAGTAGCCGAATGATGTTTTTGTCCATCGGCGTGCCCGTCTAACCTTTCGTCGTGGTTTTCGTCGTTCGTCACATGTCCACCGAACGCTTCCAACGCCTTCCATCGTCGTCTTCGGCTCGTGGGTCTTACAGGGGCGGTTTTCGTCGCGACGGGCGTATAATTGGACGGTGTCCATTGAACAGGGACATGGAAACCTTACATTTCACACAGTTGGGCGACTGTCATCACGTCGGGGCGAGGAAACCTATCACGCCCCTAGACCTTCAGTGACCTTTCAACCGTGCTATAGACGGGGTGTGGCACTATCGTACTTCTCCTTTTCGTAATACTCAAATATGTAGACTACGCCTTTAGCAACACTTGTTAAATTAGTTAATCAAATGTTCTTTCAATGTGCGGAAAACATGAACATCATCATCACATCCACAGTGTATGCCCATACATACAAGGGAGGGGAAAATCCCAGTTAATAATTTGTCTGCCCGATAATATGTTTCATAAATACGAAATAGAGTATAAGTTCCTATCCAGCAAAAGACCCCCTTTTCTCTTTGGCAAGGCAAGTCACTTTTTTTCCAAGCTTACAATGCTTGACAATCATTAACTAGCCCACAACAATCGTTTACAGCACTAGAATTCACCTCGGGAATATCCTGCATAAAACTCCCCAAGTGCTGCCGGGTCACTCGGGTCGGCACTGCAAATGATTTCAGACCTCCCCGCGAGCTTTTCGTCTGTCCAATCCACTCTGCCAGCTATGTGGTTAGCTCTGTCCCATCAAAACGCACCTACTTCAACTTTCGGCACTCAATTCCGACTCACGGTGCCTTCAGAACGACCTCTGAACTGAAGCTCGGAGCGTGCGGACGCCCTGCCTGACCTGACCTTGCACTGCGGGGAAGTTCCGCACGCCCTGCACGTCTGTCGCACGACTCGACCCACGCGCTGCCCGACTCGACCCGTCCTGCGGTGCGGATGCCCTGCGGAGGAATTCAGCATGCCCTGCACGTCAACAACCTGGCTCGACCCGCGCTCGCCCTGCGTTCACCGCTACCGTGTTTCCAAAACCAACGAGCTGTTGGCTTAGCTCGTGGTGCTCCAATGCGCTCGCACTCAAATGCTTGCTTGATCGTTGGTTGGCTGACTTCTTTGTCATCCGCACGCCGCATTAATACACGTATCATGTGCGTGTCGTGGGTCACTCGGTCGACCCGAGACGACCCCCATCGTTCAGCTGTCCACCCACTCGTGTAGCATCGGCCGCTCAACTCGTACGTCGGTTCTATGACTCCGGCTACGCTGTGACGTTTCGCCTGTAACGTCGCTTTTTCCAATGCCACCTCCGGTTATGTACGATGCACCTGTGCCGCTCGCCGCCACACACCTGCGCCCGTGCGATTACTGTGCGACGGCTCGCCCGTAACGTCGCACGGCGCCCGAACGCCCGACGGGCGTGCCCGTTACCACGAACGCGCCTCATGAAGTCTTGGGGCCTTACAAAACCCAACCTTCCCCACATTT
>CM076580.1:603489412-603491912 GCA_034641835.2 Pinus albicaulis
AAATTGCGTTCAAAAACTCGATGATTCACGGGATTCTGCAATTCACACTAAGTATCGCATTTCGCTACGTTCTTCATCGTAACAAGAGCCGAGATATCCGTTGCCGAGAGTCGTTTCCGTGTGTTACTAAAATATCGCACCCCCACGAGAAATGGCTAAAAGCCAACCCAACGTACAATGCGTCGCAACAAGCCCCCTTCCCCCTCGAGACAACCGCACTCCATAACACCCACTCACCAAAGGGAAGGGGCTCGAACAAGCAAGAAGAGCTGCTTTCCAAACCACATGCCTTTCAAAAAGGGTAGAATTGTAAAGAACGATGACCGAGAATGACTAGGGTGGCCACCCTGAAAACTCGCACTTCTTTTCGTCCTTCACGAACATCAAGCCCACTACAACTCCCCCTTTTTTCTACGTAAAGACGGGGGTCGGAACGAGGAAAGTAAGAAAAACACATGAAAGAAAGAGAAACAAAATTGTCCACCCACTCGAAGGAGGAGGCCCAAACAGATAATAAACACTTCGCGAGCCCCGCGCCCTCGCAAAAGGGGGGGAATCGCAAGGAACGACAATCGGGAAGGACTAGGGTGGCCAACCCAGGAGCTCGCATTGCCTTTCATCCTTCGCGAATGCCAATCCTCAACGATTCACCCTTTTCTCCGTAAAGCTAGGGGCCGAAAGGAGGAAGAGAAAAAAGCAACCCAAAAAGAGAAAAGAAAAAAGAGAACCAAAACATGGCCGAGGTTCAAACACAAAACAGGCTTTCAAGGCCCCGTGCCCTCGCAAAAAGGCGGGAACTGCACAGATCGACGACCGAGAAGGACTAGGGCGGCCACCCCAGCAGGAACTCGCACTGCTTTTTCATCCTTCCGAAAACGTCAAAATCCACCGCAATCCCACCTTTTCTCCGTAAAGCTAGGGGGAACAAAACGAATCACAAGGGGAGGCTCAAACACAGTACAAGATTTTCCAAGCCCTGTGCCTTGGCAAAAAAGGGGGGAACTGCAAGGAACGACGACCGAGAAGGACGAGGGTGGCCAACCCGGGAGCTTGCACTGCTTTTCATCCTTCTCCGACACCGACCCACAACAATTCTCGCTTTTCTCCGTAAAGCTGGGGACCGGAAGGGAAGAAAACGACGACAAGAAAGAAAGAAAAACCAAGCATTACTCACCATAACACTCGCGACAAAAATCCAATTTGAGAGAAAGGGGGCCAAATTTCAAGCAACGCTAGCTAGAAAAACAGAGGGCCACCGCCGCGCGAGGGGACGTTGGCTTAACCAAAAAGAAGGACAACAAGGCACCCAATCAAAAGCATCCCACGTTTTCGCACCCTTCCACATACTACATTGCGACGCAACATCCTTTCTATCTACACGACATAACAAGCGGCAATCAAACAACCAAGCAGAGACAAGCCACAACCTAAACTTGACCACTAGAAAAGCCGAGGGCCCCGATGAGACAAGTGCCTAGAGCACGTTACTACTGAGAGGTAAACGACCCCCCAACCCACACAAGGCTTCACACAAAAAATGCACTAATAGCAAACCCACCCCGCTATTGCACCCCTCCGTGTACAGGGCACCCGACAACCTTTCCAGCCAAAAATTCAAGGGGGCCCAAACAACTGAAACTCCAAAGAGGAGTTATCGCAGGCTGACACTCAATGCTGGATAAAGCCCAGGGCCACAAATATGCTGGCGGTGCAATGTCACACCCTAAAAAGAGGGAAGCCCCCAAAGCGCACACCACAACGCTATTGCAACAATCGACACATCCAAGAAATGACCAAGTCGCGCAAAAAAACCCACAATCCAAATGGTGAGGACTAGGACATAACCTGCTTCCTACTTTTTCTTGGAAGGGGGAGTGGCTCAAGAAAGGACGAGGAATTCCCCCAGCACCAAAGGGGGACAAGAAAAGAATGCTACCTCGTGCCCATTGACGAGGAAACTTGCAATTTTGATGGAGCTTGAACCAAGGGAGGGCTATTTCATTACCTAGACCCAACCCTTCCGCGAGGGCATGTTAACGAACAGTCGAGAGGACTAGGGTGGCCAGCCCAACGGATTGCTCCGCTCTTCATCCATCCCATATTTGACCCCACCCCGACATTTTCCCCTCGCGAAAGGGTTGAGGTAGGAAGCGCACGCGCAACCACTCCCTTGACCCAACCACCAACAAAAAGGCTCGCCTAAGCAAACACATAAACCACCGCCGCCGCCTTTTGGAGAGAACCAACTATGGAGGCCCACATCTTCCAACGAACAAAGGACCGAGCACCGCCGCTACGAACGAGTTTGAATTTTTCCATCGTGTTTCCCAAGCACCTCGACTGCAGCAACCATGCCCCGCCAAACGGACCGTTGGAGAGGGGGCTCCCGGGCAACGAGCTTCCGAACCCCATACAAAAAACACATTAGGGGAAATAATAACAAAGGATGGGACAAGCACAAGCATCGCTTACAAGTACACAAAACAACAAGCGTGAACTC
>CM076580.1:603496912-603504412 GCA_034641835.2 Pinus albicaulis
CAACCCGAACTGATGCCCTCACCCGGCACGCCCAACCGAACGAACGCCATCACCCGGCGTGACACGGCACGCCCGACCCGAACGGACGCACATGGGAGCAAACGACAAATGGATCGCCCGGTCATGCACAAGGCACCCGGGCAGTCACAACTTAGCAAATCTGACACAGGCACCCTCGGGCTGAACGACCCAACCCAAACAGACGCCCTCACCCGGCGCGACACGGCGCTCCCACCCGAACGGACGCACATGGGAGCAAACGGAAAACGGGCCACCCAGACATGCACAAGGCACCCGGGCGGTCACAACTTAGCAAATCTGACACGGGCGCCCTCGGGCCAAATGATCCGACCCGAACGGACGACCTCACCCGGCATGACCAAACGACCCGACTCGAACGGATGCCCTCACCCGGCACGACACGGCGCGCCCACCCGAACGGACACACAAGGGAGCAAACCTCAAACGGGCCGCCCGGACGTGCACAAGGCACCTAGGCAATCACAACTTAGGAAATCTGACACGGGCGCCCTCGGGCCAAACGACCCGACCCGAACGGATGCCCTCACCTGTGACGACACGACGCGCCCACCCGAAAGGACGCACATGGGAGCAAACAGCAAACGGGCCGCCCGGACGTGCACAAGGCACCCGGGCGGTCACAACTTAGCAAATTTAACATGGGCGCCCTCGGGCCAAACCACCCAACCCAAATGGACGACCTTACCCGGTACGACCAAACGACCCGACTGGAACGGACGCCCTCACCCAACACGACCAAACGACCCGACCTGAACGAACGCCCTCACCCAGCACGACACGGCGCACCCACCCGAACGGATGCACATGGGTGCAAACGGAAAACGGGCCGCCCAGATGTGCACAAGGCACCCGGGTGGTCACAACTTAGCAAATCTGACACGCATGCCCTCGGGCCAAATGACTCAACCCGAATGGACGCCCTTACCTGGCACGACACGGCGCGCCCACCCGAACAGACGCACATGGGAGAAAACGGAAAATGGGCCGCCCGGATGTGCACAAGGCACCTGGGCGGTCAAAACTTAGCAAATCTGACATGCGTGCCCTCGGGCCAAACGACCCGACCCGAACGGACGCCCTCACCCGGCACGACACGGCGCGCCCACCCGAACGGACACACATGGTAGCAAACGGCAAACGACCTGCCCGGACGTGCACAAGGCACCCCGGCGGTCACAACTTAGCAAATCTGACACGGGCACCCTCGGGCCAAACCACCCGACCCGAACGGACGACCTCACCCAGCATGACCAAATGACCCGACCGGAACGGACGCCCTCACCTGGCACGACACGGCGCGCCCACCCGAACGGACGCACATGGGAGCAAACAGCAAACGGGCTGCCCGGACATGCACAAGGCACCCCAGCGGTCACAACTTAGCAAATCTGACACGGGCGCCCTCGGGCCAAACCACCCGACCCGAACGGATGCCCTCACCCGGCACGCCCACCCGAATGGACGCAAACGGGCCGCTCGGATGTGCACAAGGCACCCGGGCGGTCACAACTTAACAAATCTGACACGGGCGCCCTCGGGACAAACGACCCGACCCGACCCGAATGGATGCCCTCGCCCGGCACGCCCACCCGAACGGACGCCTTCGTGTCGCACGACCAAATGAACCGACCCGAACGGACGCCCTCACCCGGCATGACCAAACGACACAACCCTAACAGACGCCCTCACACAGCACGAACAAAGGACTCGACCCGAACGGACGCCCTCACCCAGCGCGACACGACGCGCCCGACCAAACGGACGCACATGGGAGCAAACGGAAAACGGGGCGCCCAGACGTGCACAAGGCACCCGGGTGGTCACGACTTAGCAAATCTGACACGGGCGCCCTCGTGCCAAACGACCCGACCCGACCCAAATAGACACCCTCACCCAGCACGACCAAACGACCCGACCAAAACAGACGCCCTCACCCGGCAAGACCGAACGACCCGACCCGAATAGAAGCCCTCACCCGGCACGAGTAAACGACCCGACCAAACGGATGCACATGGAGCAAACGGAAAACGGGCCACCCGGACGTGCACAAGGCACCCGGGCGGTCACGACTTAGCAAATCTGACACGGGTGCCCTCGAGCCAAATGACCCGACCCGACCCGAACGGACGCCCTCACCCGGCACGATCGAACGACCCGAACCGAACGGACGCCCTCACCCAGCACGACCGGACGACCTGACCCGAACGGACGCCCTCACCCGGCACGACCGAACGACCCGACCCGAACGGACACCCTCACCCGGCACGACACGGCGCGCCCAACCGAACGGACGCACATGAGAGCAAACGGCAAACGGGCCGCCCGGACGTGCACAAGGCACCCCGGCGGTCACAACTTAGCAAATCTGACACGGGCGCCCTCGGGCCAAACCACCCGACCCGAACGGACGCCCTCACCCGGCACGCCCACCTGAACGGACGCCCTCACCTGGCGCGACACGGCACGCCCGACCAAACGGACGCACATGGGAGAAAACGGCAAACGGGCCGCCCAGACGTGCACAAGGCACCCGGGCGGTCACAACTTAACAAATCTGACACGGGCGCCCTTGGGCCAAACGACTCGACCCGACCCGAACGGATGCCCTCGCCCGGCACGCCCACCCGAACGGACGCCTTCGTGCCGCACGAACAAACGAACTGACCCGAACGGACGCCCTCACCTGGCACGACCAAACGACCCAACCCGAACAGACGCCCTCACACGGCACGAACAAAGGACTCGACCCGAACGGACGCCCTCACCCAGCGCGACACGGCGCGCCCAACCAAACGGATGCACATGGGAGCAAACGGCAAACAGGCCGCCTGGACGTGCACAAGGCACTCGGGCGGTCATGACTTAGCAAATCTGACACGGGCACCCTCGTGCCAAATGACCTGACCCGACCCAAACGGATGCCCTCACCCAGCACGACTGAACGACCTGACTGGAACGGACGCACTCACCCGGCACGACTGAACGACCCGACCCGAATGGACGCCCTCACCCGGCACGACCAAACGACCCGACCAAACAGACGCACATGGGAGCAAATGGAAAACCGGCCACCTGGACGTGCACAAGGCACCCGGGCGGTCACGACTTAGCAAATCTGACATGGGCGCCCTCGGGCCAAATGACCCGACCTGACCCGAACGGACGCCTTCACCCGGCACGACCGAATGACCCGAACCGAACGGACGCCCTCACCCGGCACGACCGAACGACCTGACCCGAACGGACGCCCTCACCCGGCACGACCGAACGACCTGACCCGAACGGACGCCCTCACCAGGCACGACCGAACGACCTGACCCGAACGGACGCCCTCACCCGGCACGGCCAAACGACCCGACCCGAACGGACGCCCTCACCCGGCACGACCAAACGGACACACATGGGAGCAAACGGCAAACGGGCCGCCCGGATGTGCACAAGGCACCAGGGCGGTCACGACTTAGCAAATATGACACGGGCGCCCGAGCTGACCCGAACGGATGCCCTCACCTGGCACGACCGAACGACCTGACCCGAACAGATGCCCTCACCCGACACGACCGGACCAAACGGACGCACATGGGAGCAAACGGCAAACAGGCCGCCCGGACGTGCACAAGGCACCCGGGCGGTCACGACTTAGCAAATCTGACACGGGTGCCCTTGGGCCAAATGACCCGACCCGACCCGAACAGACGCCCTCACCTGGCATGACCGAAGGACCCCACCCAAATGGATGCCCTCACCCGGCACGACCGAACGACCCGACCCGAACGGACGCCCTCACCCGGCACGACCAAACGACCCGACCAAACGGACGCACATGGGAGCAAACGGCAAACGGGCCGCCCAGACATGCATAAGGCACCCGGGCGGTCATGACTTAGCAAATCTGACACGGGCGCCCTCGGGCCAAACGACCCGACCCGACCCGAACACGTTTGCTTGGGCGCCCTCACACGGCATGACCCGACTCGCCCGAACGAAGGCACAAGGGAGCAAACGGAAAACGGGTCGCATGAACGTGCACAAGGCACACGAGCAGTCACAACTTAGCATTTTTTATACGGCCTCCCTCACATGGCACGGCCCGACCCGACCTGCCCGAACGAAGGCACAATGGAGCAAATCGGAAACTGGCCACGCGAACGTGCACAAGGCACGCAGGCGGTCAGAACTTAGCATTTTTTATACGGCCGCCCTCACACGACCCGACCGGAACGTGTTTCCTTGGGCGCCCTCACGCGACCCGACCCGACCAAACGCGTTTCCCTGCTCGAAGGTATGCATCCCATAGTGCATCAAAATCAAGACCAGTCTTGATCTCAGTTCCTCAGTGAACCAGATACTGCAAGATCATTGTAGTATGAAGCCTCCAATGAATGAAACTCCATCATGAACTCCCACGTATCATCCTATCCAAAGCGTTGGCAAGTATACTTGTATTGCCCATGAGTGCCACCATGAGTTGTTCTCACCCTGCAAGTCATATGAATGTGCTCGTAGGCTGCTCATCCAACCAATGTCTTGTTGCTCAAAGTGAACAACGTCCATCATCCCATCTATAAAAGATCTCCATGTAGCACCAACAATCGATCATGCTCAACATATTCCTTCTTGACACTCCTCCATGATGCTCATAAGTGGGCACCGAGTAAGTGCACCTGCATAATGTCTCCACATAATGTCCTGCCATGCCCTCGTGTCAATGTACATGACTTTGGTTACCCATGTGTCCATCAAGAGTAGACTCGCCTCAACCCTAGTCTGACCCGACCCGACCCGACCCGACCCTGCTGAACGAACTCCGCGCCTTCAAACACTGTTCCGCATGTCCGGAACGTGGGCACGCTGCATGAACCCGACTCGACCTAAACGCGCCCGACCTAAACACTGTTCTGCATGCGTCCTGCGGAAGGAACCCGACTCGACCATGCACTAAACACTGCACCACATGCGCCCTGTGGAAGGAACCCGACTCGACCTGCGGGTGAATGCCGAACGGGTTTTTACCCGACTCGACCCAAACTCCGTTTCCCTGCTGCGGCTTCGACCTCCAACCTCGAACTTCGCTCTGGCTTGAGCATTAGCTTTCCAATGGTGGAATCAACAAGATGTTGATGTCCTTCTTTCTTTCCTTTATCATCCATCACACGTTCTCCTTTCGTATGTGCCTTTGCCCACACATTGCTTCCATGGGTGGGGCTTGACCCATATAAGGCTGACCCAGTAAATGCCCATAAAGCCTTGGTTACGATGTGGCATTTCCTCCTTAACGTCGGCTTGCCACCTCGGCCAGCCTATAAAACCTCCAAGCCAACACACGACCATTTTTGGACGCGTTTATGCACGTCGCTCCTAAACGTCGCACGGTCACCATGATAACGTTGCATAGTAGCCGAATGATGTTTTCGTCCGTCGGCGCGCCCATCTAACCTTTCGTCGTGCTTTTCATCGTTCGTCGCATGTCCACCGAATGCTTCCAACGCCTTCCGTCGTTGTCCTCGGCTCGTGGGTCTTACAGGGGCGGTTTCTGTCGCGGCGGGCGTATAATTGGACGGTGTCCATTGAGCAGGGACATGGAAACCTTACATTTCGCACAGTTGGGAGACTGTCGTCACAGCAGGGCGAGGAAACCTGTCACGCCCCTAGACCTTCAGTGACCTTTCAACCATGCTATAGACGAGGTGTGACACTACCGTACTTCTCCTTTTCGTAATACTCAAGTATGTAGACTACGCCTTTAGCAACACTTGTTAAATTAGTTAATCAAATGTTCTTTCAATGTGTGGAAAACATGAGCATCATCATCACATCCACAGTGTACGCCCATACATACAAGGGAGGGGAAACTCCCAGTTAATAATGGGTCTGCCCGATAATATGTTTCATAAATACGAAATAGTGTGTAAGTTCCAATCCAACAAAAGACCCCCTTTTCTCTTTGGCAAGGCAAGTCTATTTTTGTCCAAGCTTACAATGCTTGAAAATCATTAACTAGCCCACAACAATCATTTACAGCACTAGAATTCACCTTGGGAATATCCTGCATAAAACTGCCCAAGTGCTGCCGGGTCACTCGGGTCGGCACTGCAAATGATTTCAAACCTCCCCGCAAGATCTCCGTCTATCCAATCCGCTCCCCCAGCTATGTGGTTAGCTCCGTCCCATCAAAATGCACCTGCTTCAACTTTCGGCACTCAATTCCGACTCATGGTGCCTTCAGAACAACCTCTGAACTGAAGCTCGGAGCGTGTGGACGCCCTGCCCGACCCGACCTTGCACTGCAGACGCCCTGCAGAGAAGTTCCGCACACCCTGCATGTCTGTCGCACGAATTGACCCACGCACTGCCCGACTCGACCCATCCTGTGGTGCGGATGCCCTGCGGAGGAATTCCGCACGCCCTGCACGTCAACAACCTGGCTCGACCCGCGCTCGCCCTGCATTCACCGTCGCCGTGTTTCTAAAACCAACGAGCTGTTGGCTTAGCTCGTGGTGCTCCAATGCGCTCGCACTCAGATGCTTTCTTGATCGTTGGTTGGATGAATTCTCCATCAACCGCACGCCGTATTAATACGCGTATCATGTGTGTGTCGTGGGTCACTCGGTCGACCCGAGATGACCCCCATCGTTCAGTTGTCCGCCCACTCGTGTAGCGTCGGCCGCTCAACTCGTGTGTCGGTTCTATGACTCTGGCTACGCTATGATGTTTTGCCTGTAATTTCAGTTTTTCCAATGCCACCACCGGCTATGTGCGACGCGCCCATGCCGCTCGCCGCCACACACCCGCGCCCGTGCGGTTACTGTGCGACGGCTCGACCGTAACGTCGCACGACGCCCGAACGCCCGACGGGCACGCCCGTTACCACGAACGCGCCTCATGAAGTCTTGGGGCCTTACAAAACCAAACATTCCCCGCATTTGGACGGCTTCTTCCGCAACGAGGCATGGAAACCCCAAGTTTCGGAGACGGACCAGGGGAGCGGTTTCCGTCGCGCCGCGAAATGGGAGCCCCAAGTTCGCCAGGCTTGGGTTGTTCTTCGCCGTGCTGCACGACGAAAACCACGAGCTCCATAAACTTGGGTGATTACGGTCATGCCACGACATGGAAACCCAAGTTCCCCTCACCAGGGGCGCGGTTTTCGTCGGGGTGGGAGATGGAAACCGCAAGGTTCCCAGAACTAGGCGGTTTCTGTCGTGCCACGAAACAGAAGCCCCAAAGTTCCGCAGGCTTGGGATGTTCTCCGTCGTGCCGCGACATGGAAACCTGAGCTCCCCGCACCGAGGCCATGATTTCTGTCGTGGCAGGACATGGTTATCCCCGAGTTTCCCGGAATTGGGTGGTATCCGTCGTGCCGCAAAAAATGGGAACCCCCGAGAGCTCCGCGAGACCTGGGTGACGGTTTCCGTCGTGCGGGGACATGGAAACTCAAAGTTCCCCATACTTGGGCGGCGG
>CM076580.1:603509412-603531912 GCA_034641835.2 Pinus albicaulis
ACCTGCGGGTGAACGTCGAACGAGTTTTTACCCGACTCGACCCAGACTCCGTTTCCCTGCTGCGGCTTCGCCCTCCACCCTCGACCTTCGCTCTGGCTCGAGCATTAGCTTGCCAATGGTGGAATCAGCAAGATGTTGATGTCCTTCTTTCTTTCCTTTATTGTCCATCGCACGTCCTCTTTTCGTATGTGCCTTTGCCCACACATTGCTTCCATGGGTGGGGCTTGACCCATATAAGGCCGACCCAGTAAACGCCCATAAAGCCTTGGTTACGACGTGGCATTTCCTCCCTAACGTTGGCTTGCCACCACGGCCGGCCTATAAAACCTCCAAGCCAACACACGACCATTTTTGGACGTGTTTATGCACGTCGCTCCTAAACGTCACACGGTCACCATGATAACGTTGCATAGTAGCCAAATGATGTTTTCGTCCGTCGGCACACCCGTCTAACCTTTCGTCGTGTTTTTCATCATTCGTCGCATGTCCACCGAACGCTTCCAACGCCTTCCGTCATCGTCCTCGGCCCGTGGGTCTTACAGGGGCGGTTTTCGTCGCGGCGAGCGTATAATTGGACGGTGCCCATTGAGCAGGGACATGGAAACCTTACATTTCGCACAGTTGGGTGACTGTCATCACGGCGGGGCGAGGAAACCTGTCACACCCCTAGACCTTCGGTGACTTTTCAACCGTGCTATAGACGGGGTGCGGCACTACCGTACTTCTCCTTTTCGTAATACTCAAGTATGTAGACTACGCCTTTAGCAACACTTGTTAAATTAGTTAATCAAATGTTCTTTCAATGTGCGGAAAACATGAACATGATCATCACATCCACAGTGTACGCCCATACATACAAGGGAGGGGCAACTCCCAGTTAATAATGGGTCTACCCGATAATATGTTTCATAAATACGAAATAGAGTATAAGTTCCAATCCAGCAAAAGACCCCCTCTGCTCTTTGGCAAGGCAAGTCACTTTTTGTCCAAGCTTACAATGCTTGAAAATCATTAACTAGCCCACAAAAATCGTTTACAGCACTAGAATTCACCTCGGGAATATCCTGCATAAAACTGCCCAAGTGCTGCCGGGTCACTCGGGTCGGCACTGCAAATGATTTCAGACCTCCCTGCGAGCTCTCTGTCTGTCCAATTTGCTCCCCCAACTATTTGGTTAGCTTCGTCCCATCAAAACACACCTGCTTCAACTTTCAGCACTGAATTCCGACTCACGGTGCCTTCAGAACGACCTCTGAACTGAAGCTCGGAGCGTGCGGACGCCCTGCCCGACTCGACCTTGCACTGCGGACGCCCTGCGGAGAAGTTCCGCACGCCTTGCACGTCTGTCGCACGACTTGACCCGTGCGCTGCCTGAATCGACCCGTCCTACGGTGTGGATGCCCTACAGAGGAATTTCGCACGCCCTGCATGTCAACAACCTGGCTCGACCCGCGCTCGCCCTACGTTCACCGCCGCCGTGTTTCCAAAACCAACGAGATGTTGGCTTAGCTCGTGGTGCTCCAATGCACTCGCACTCAGATGCTTGCTTGATTGTTGGTTGGATGACTTCTCCATCATCCGCACACCGTATTAATACGCGTATCATGTGCGTGTCATGGGTCACTCGGTCGACCCAAGATGACCCCCATCGTTCAACTGTCCGCCCACTCGTGTAGCGTCGGCCGCTCAACTCGTGCGTCGGTTCTATGACTCTGGCTACGCTGTGACGTTTCGCTTGTAACGTCACTTTTTTCAATGCCACCACCGACTATTTGCAACGCACCCGTGACGCTCGCTGCCACACACCCGCGCCCGTGTGGTTACTGTGCGACGACTCGCCTGTAACGTCGCACGGCGCCCGAACGCCCGACGGGTGCGCCCGTTACCACGAATGCACGTCATGAAGTCTTGGGGCATTACAAAACTTAACCTTCCCCACATTTGGATGGCTTCTGCTGTGACGAGGCGTGGAAACCCCAAGTTCCGGAGACGGACCAGGGGAGCGGTTTTCGTCGCGCTGTGAAATGGGAGCCCCAAGTTCGCCAGGCTTGGGCGGTTCTTCGCCGTGCCGCACGATGGAAACCACGAGTTCTGTAAACTTGGGTGATTACAGTCATGCCGCGACATGGAAACCCAAGTTCCCCTCACCAGGGGTGCGGCTTTCGTCGGGACAGGAGATGGAAACCGCAAGGTTCCCAGAACTAGGCGGTTTCCCTCGTGCCACGAAACAGAAGCCCCAAAGTTCCGCAGGCTTGGGCGGTTCTCCGTCGTGCCGCGACATGGAAACCTGAGCTCCCCACACCGAGGCCATGGTTTCTATCATGGCGGGACGTGGAAATCCCTGAGTTTCCCGGAATTGGGTGGTATCCGTCGTGCCGCAAAAAATGGGAACCCCCGAGAGCTCCGCGGGACCTGGGTGACGGTTTCCGTCCTGCTGTGACATGGAAACTCGAAGTTCCCCATACTTGGGCGGCAATTTCTGTCACGCTGCGGCATGGAACCCCCAAGTACCCCGTTCTGGGGTTTCGGTTTCCATTGCGGCGGGACATGGGAACCCCAGTTTTCCCAGACTTGGGGAAATTTTCCGCCGTGCCACGAAATGGAAACCCCGAGTTTCTCCAAACTGGGGCGGTTGTCCATCGTGTGGCGAAATGGAAGCGGGTTTGTATGTGCCGCGACATGGAAAAAAAAACCCAAAGTTCCCAGAGGCTTGGATTCGCAGTTTCGAAACACGACCAGTTCCCTAGACTCGAGCGACAGAGTGCACCCTTGATACAAGGCTTCCCCATCTCTTAGAATCGACTAACCCATGTCCAAGTGCTGTTCACATGGAACCTTTCCCCACTCCAGTCTTCAAAGTTCTCATTTGAATATTTGCTACTACCACCAAGATCTGCACCGGGGGCCGATCCACCCAAGCTCATGCCCGAGGTTTCTCAATGACCCCCGCGTCCTCCTACTCATCGAAGCTAGGAAATTTCTCCGACAGTCGAGTATAGGTTGCGCGCTTCAGCGCCATCCATTTTTGGGGCTAGTTGATTCGACAGGTGAGTTGTTACACACTCCTTAGCAGATTTCGACTTCCATGACCACCGTCCTGCTTTCTTAATCAACCAACACCCTTTGTGGGATCTAGGTTAGCGCGCAATTCAGCACCGTAACTCAACTTTTGGTTCATCCCGCATCGCCAGTTCTTCTTACCAAAAATGGCCCACTTGGAGCTCTTGATTCCATGGCACGGCTCAATGGAGCAGCTGCACCCTCTTACCTATTTAAAGTTTGAGAATAGGTCGAGTGCATTACGCCCCCGATGCCTCGAATCATTTGCTTTACCTGATAAAACTTGCGCGTGAGCTCCAGCTATCCTGAGGGAAACTTCAGAGGAAACCAGCTACTAGATGGTTTGATTAGTCTTTCGCCCCTATACCCAAGTCAGACGAACGATTTGCACGTCAGTATCGCTACGAGCCTCCACCAGAGTTTCCTCTGGCTTCACCCTGCTCAGGCATAGTTGACCATCTTTCGGGTCCCAACAGGTGTGCTCGCACTCGAACCCTTCGCATAAGCTCAAGGTCGGTCGACGATGCACCCCCCGCAAAGAGGGGATCTCACCCATCAGCTTCCTTGCGCCTTGCAGGTTTTCAAACCCGCCGACTCGCACACATGTTAGAATCCTTGGTCCGTGTTTCAAGATGGGCCAAATGGAAAGCCCGCCAACCAACACCACGAGCGCGCAGGTGCACACGGCCCGCCACAAGGGTGTGCGCTTCTTCCCTCGACCACCGCACCGGCAAACCGATAGGCGGTACTCCACCCGTGCTTGTGACGATGCAGCAACCCGTGTTGGTTTGCACCTCAAGTCGAGCGGCGGACCAGCCTGAGCCATTCCACATCTGACCGAGACGCATCGACAACCTCCATCCGCTTCCCTCCCAGCAATTTCAAGCACTCTTTAACTCTCTTTTCAAAGTCCTTTTCATCTTTCCCTTGCGGTATTTGTTCACTATCGGTCTCTCGCCCGTATTTAGCCTTGGACGAAATTTACCACCCAATTAGGGCTGCATTCCCAAACAACTGGACTCGCCGACAACGCCTCGTGATGCGGCAGGGTCCCGGCCCGACGGGGCTGTCACCCTCTTAGGCACCCCCTTCCAAGGGACTTGGCCTGGGTCCGCCGCTGAGGACGCTTCTACAGACTACAATTCAGGCGACGCTGCCACCCGATTTTCATGCTGGGTTCTTCCCGGTTCGCTCGCCGCTACTAGGGGAATCCTTGTAAGTTTTTTTTCCTTCGCTTAATTATATGCTTAAACTCAGCGGGTGTTCTCGCCTGAGCTGAGGTCGCAAGTTGGAGCTAAATCCGCCCTACCCAATGGGAGGACAAGAGAGAGCAAAGCAAGTTCCAGGGATGCCACACAGAGCCCGCATCGGCTAACGCCGACTGCCCAACCAAGGGGACAAGATCACCGCTTGCCGACGCACGCCACGAAACATCGCCTGCCACATTTCAGCCAACCGCACCGCATTGGGCAGGGACGACCACCTCTGCTGCTCCCTAGCATATTGCAAGGAGTGTGTTTGATTGGGATGCGACGCCCAGACAGACGTGCCCTCGACCGAAGCCTCGGGCGAAAATTGCGTTCAAAAACTCGATGATTCACGAGATTCTTCAATTCACACTAAGTATTGCATTTCGCTACGTTCTTCATCGTAACAAGAGCTGAGATATCCGTTGTCGAGAGTCGTTTCTGTGTGTTACCAAAATATCGCACCCCCACGAGAAATGGCTAAAAGCCAACCCAACGTACAATGCGTCGCAATAGGCCCCCTTCCCACTCAAGACAACCGCACTCCATAACCCACTCACCAAAGGGAAGGGGCTCGAACAAGCAAGAAGAGCTTCTTTCCAAACCCTGTGCCTTTTCAAAAAGGGTAGAATTGTAAAGAACGATGACCGAGAAGGACTAGGGTGGCCACCCTGAAACTCGCACTTCTTTTCATCCTTGACGAACATCAAGCCCACTACAACTCCCCCTTTTTTCTCCGTAAAGATGGGGGTCGGAACGAGGAAAGTAAGAAAAACACATGAAAGAAAGAGAAACAAAATTTTCCACCCACTCGAAGGAGGAGGCCCAGACAGATAACAAACACTTCGCGAGCCCCAAGCCCTCGCAAAAGGGGGGGAATCGCAAGGAACGACAATCGGGAAGGACCAGGGTGGCCAACCCAGGAGCTCGCGCTGCCTTTCATCCTTCGCGAATGCCAATCCTCAACGATTCACCCTTTTCTCCGTAAAGCTAGGGGCCGAAAGGAGGAAGAGAAAAAAGCAACCCAAAAGAGAAAAGAAAAAAGAGAACCAAAACATGGCCGAGGCTCAAACACAAAACAGGCTTTCAAGGCCCCGTGCCCTCGCAAAAAGGCGGGAACTGCACAGATCGACGACCGAGAAGGACTAGGGCGGCCACCTCAGCAGGAACTCGCACTGCTTTTTCATCCTTCCGAAAACGTCAAAATCCACGGCAATCCCACCTTTTCTCCGTAAAGCTAGGGGGAACAAAACGAATCACAAGGGGAGGCTCAAACACAGTACAAGATTTTCCAAGCCCCGTGCCTTAGCAAAAAAGGGGGGAACTGCAAGGAACGACGACCGAGAAGGACTAGGGTGGCCAACCCGGGAGTTTGCACTGCTTTTCATCCTTCTCCGACACCGACCCACAAAAATTCTCGCTTTTCTCCATAAAGCTGGGGACCGGAAGGGAAGAAAACGACGACAGGAAAGAAAGAAAAACCAAGCATTACCCACCATAACACTCGCGACAAAAATCGAATTTGAGAGAAAGGGGGCCAAATTTCAAGCAACGCTAGCTAGAAAAACAGAGGGCCGCCGCCGCGCGAGGGGACGTTGGCTTAACCAAAAAGAAGGAAAACAAGGCACTCAATCAAAAGCATCCCACGTTTTCGCACCCTTCCACATACTACATTGCGACGCAACATCCTTTCTATCTACACGACATAACAAGCGGCAATCAAACAACCAAGCAGAGACAAGCCACAACCTAAACTTGACCATTAGAAAAGCCGAGGGCCCCGACGAGACAAGTGCCTAGAGCACGTTACTACTGAGAGGTAAACGACCCCCCAACCCACACAAGGCGTCAGACAAAAAATGCACTAATAGCAAACCCACCCGGCTATTGCACCCCTCCGTGTACAGGGCACCCGACAACCTTTCCAGCCAAAAATTCGAGGGGGCCCAAACAACCGAAACTCCAAAGAGGAGTTATCACAGACTGACACTCAATGCTGGATAAAGCCCAGGGCCACAAATACGCCGGCGGTGCAACGTCACACCCTTAAAAGAGGGAAGCCCCCAAAGCGCACACCACAACGCTATTGCAACAATCGACACATCCAAGAAATGACCAAGTCGCGCAAAAAAACCCACAATCCAAATGGGTGAGGACTAGGACATAACCTGCTTCCTACTTTTCCCTGGAAGGGCGGAGTGGCTCAAGAAAGGACGAGGAATTCCCTCGACACCAAAGGGGGACGAGAAAAGAATGCTACCTCGTGCCCATTGACGAGGAAACTTGCAATTTTGATGGAGCTCGAACCAAGGGAGGGCTATTTCATTACCTAGACCCAACCCTTTCGCAAGGGCATGTCAAGGAACAGTTGAGAGGACTAGGGTGGCCAGCCCAACGGATTGCTCCGCTCTTCATCCATCCCATATTTGACCCCACCCCGACATTTTCCCCTCACGAAAGGGTTGAGTTAGGAAGCACACGTGCAACCACTCCCTTGACCCAATCACCAACAAAAAGGCTCGCCCAAGAAAACACATAAATCACCTCCGCCGCCTTTTGGAGAGAACCAACTATGGAGGCTTACATCTTCCAACGAACAAAGGACCGAGCACCGCCGCTACGAACGAGTCTGAATTTTTCCATCGTGTTTCCCAAGCACCTCGACTGCAGCAACCATGCCCCACCGAACGGACCGCTGAAGAGGGGGCTCCCGAGCAACGAGCTTCTGAACCCCAAGCAAAAAACACATTAGGGGAAATAATAACAAAGGATGGGACAAGCACAAGCATCACTTGCAAGTAAACGAAACAACAAGTGTGAACTCAAGATAGGCAACTAAAAATGTTGCGAGTCTCTTTCGCAAGAGGCACCACCCCGACAAAGCATCAAACCTGCTCACCTAGAGACACACCACACGTTCCTAGATTACATACAATCGAAACCCACACACAACCCAAACGAAATAACAAAACCCTGCTATCAATGATCCTACCGCAGGTTCACCTACGGTAACCTTGTTACGACTTCTCCTTCCTCTAAATGATAAGGTTTAATGAACTTCTCACGACGTCGACAGTGGCGAACCACCGTCATCGACGAAATCCGAACACTTCACCAGATCATTCAATCAGTAGGAGCAACGGGCGGTGTGTACAAAGGGCAGGGACGTAGTCAACACGAGTTGATGACACGCGCTTACTAGGAATTCCTCGTTGAAGACCAATAATTGCAATGGTCTATCCCCATCACGATGCAATTTGAGAAGATTTCCCGATGCTCTCGAACCAGAATCCTATCACATTATTCCATGCTAATGTATTCAGAGCATAAGCTAGCTTTGAGCACTCTAATATTTTCAAATTAATAGTGCCGGAGCTGCGACCCAGCCAGTTAAGGCCAGGAGCACGTCGCCGACAAAAGGGACGGAAGGGCAGGTGCACACCAAGTAGGCGGACCGACCTTTACGACCCAAGATCCAACTAGGAGCTTTTTAACTGCAACAACTTAAATATATGCTATTGGAGCTGGAATTACCGCGGCTGCTGGCACCAGACTTGCCCTCCAATGGATCATCGTTAAGGGATTTAGATTGTACTCATTCCAATTACCAAACTCGATGAGCCCATTATTGTTATTTATTGTCACTACCTCCCCATGTCAAGATTGGGTAATTTGCGCGCCTGCTGCCTTCCTTGGATGCGGTAGCCGTTTCTCAGGCTCCCTCTCCGGAATCGAACCATAATTCTCCGTCACCCGTCACCACCATGGTAGGCCTCTATCCTACCATCGAAAGTTGATAGGGTATAAATTTGAATGAAGCATCGCCAGCACAAGGGTTGTGCGATCCGTCGAGTTATCATGATTCACCGGAGAAGCAGGCAAGCCCGCGCCGACATTTTATCTAAAAAATGCATCCCTTCCAAAGAGTCGGGACTTGGTGTACGTATTAGCTCTAGAATTACTACGGTTATCCGAGTAGTATGGTACCATCAAAAAAACTATAACTGATTTAATGAGCCATCCGCAGTTTCACAATCTGAATTAGTTCATACTTAGACATACATGGCTTAATCTTTGAGACAAGCATATGACTACTGGCAGGATCAACCAGGTAGCACCCTCCCACTTCAAAGGGCATTAAAATTTCTCTCTTACAGAGAGCCAACCTGAACACCCATCAAGTCAAGGAGAGGTCAGCGTATCATGTAAAGCTCTTATACCTTGCACCTCTTGCATCCCCAAGAAGGGATTAGAGCCCACACACACTACATGCCAAGGACATGGAAGACATCAAACGTAATGGACGATGGATGCAAGATCCACAAAGCAAAAAAATGGTTCAACTCGCTGAGTCACATTGCACCGAGGCTGCCTAGGAGTTGGTAACCACCCCCTAACCAACAAGGATGGCAAAAGCCTTATCACCCACGACAGCCACAGTGAATGGACAAAGGGGAGAAAACAGAAACATGACTCTCTTAGAAATGCCCCCCAAACCCTCCCCGCCTCGCACCAAGGCCACCTAGGAGTCCACTCCGACAGCGGAAATAGTGGACCTCGAGCACCTGCGGCGACCCCGATGCAAAGGAAAACAAATGGAGAATGACCAACCGCACAATATCTCTCTCTCTCTCTCTCTCTCTCAAACGCCTCCCAACCATCCCCGCCCTGCACCAAGGCCACCTAGGAGTCCACCCGGAGAGCAGCAACGATGGACCTCGATCACTTGATCGCCTGTGGCGACCTCGATGTGAAATAAAATTAAGTAAATAAAGGGAGAACAACCGACCCCACGGCGTCTCTTAAAAATTCCCTGCAACCCTTCCCGCCCAGCAGCGAGGCCACCTAGGAGTCCACCCGGACAGCAGCAAGAGCGGACCTCGATCACTTGATCGCCTGCGACAAACCTCACTGCAAAGGAAAAATAAGGAAGTAGAAGGAGAATGACTAAGTCGACAACCTCTATTAGAAATGCCACCCCGACCCTCCCCGCCCCGCACCAAGGCCACCTAGGAGTCCACCCGGTCAGCAGCAATAGTGGACCTCGATCGTTTGATCGCCTGCATCACCCTCGATGCAAAAGGACGGAAATAAAACAAGAACGATTGTTCCTGCAACCTCCCTTAAAAATTCCCCCCTCCAACCCTCCCCACCCCGCACCGAGACCACTTATGAGTCCACTTGGACAGCAGCAACGGTGGACCTCGATCGCTTGATCGCCTAGGGCAACCTCGATGCGAAGGCAGAGGAAGAAAATAAATGAATATCAAGAGGCTCGATACAAAAGGCATGAACATATCC
This sequence comes from Pinus albicaulis, assembly GCA_034641835.2. NCBI lineage: Eukaryota > Viridiplantae > Streptophyta > Pinopsida > Pinales > Pinaceae > Pinus > Pinus albicaulis. Next base: position 603,519,021 of record CM076580.1, read on the forward strand.
GAACAGGAGGAGGGATCAGGCAACCCCGCACCCCACACACCCTGCATACAAGCAACCTGGGAGATTGCCCCATCGACTTACCAACTGGACAATGAAAACTTCTCACCTGCAGCCACCTCCACACAGAGGAGGGAGGTTGAAGCGTTCCACCTTGAAGTCCTCCTTCCAGATATATCCCCCGCCATTAACGTAGCAAGCCTCATCCCCATTGGACAACAATCGCATGAGCGATCAACAAAACAAGAAATTCCCATCACCTTGTGTCTCAACATTCCAAGCTGCATAATCCTACGAAGCACGCAAGATGCAATGAAAAAGCCAACCACTCGAGCAAACTAATGGGCCACCACATCTATCAAGACCTCAAAGCCAAAGCAGGGACAAACGACGTGCACTCTGAAAGGAATTCCAAACCTTAATTTTACAACAAGGAGAACCTCGCTCCTCACATCGCCCAATGGAAAAAGCAAGCAAGAGGGGCAGCTTATAGCCAAAACCCCTCCGCATTCCTCTTAAACGTATGCATCTCAACCCACAGTGCTGACATAGAAAGAGTACAAGCACAAGAAACCAGCACCATAAAGAGCCAAACAATGAAGAGGACAGTCGTCTCAAGGAGCCACACACAAAAACCCATCCAATTCCGAGAACACGGAGCGAAGGGGGAATTGTTCACATATGCCTCCTTGGACGAGCATGGCCAACATTACCGCTCATGTGCTACCGAATGGGGATGGAGAGAATATGAATGTCGACCACCCTACAAATGACCCAAGGCCATTCTTCAGGCACACCCGAACAAGCAACTCAATTACCAACCCACCTTTCACACGAAAATCCAACCCCTGCCCCCACCAAAAGGGGAGGAGGTGAACAATATAACGAGGAGCTGATTTCACGAAGCAAACGAGACAAAAGTACACCTCTCCAACCCACCAAAAAGGGAGGAGGTGAACAATATAGCGAAGAGCCAACATCGACGGAGCCAACGAGCAAGCAAGGGGCACGAGAGTGACATAGGCAACGGGCCAGTTGTCTCAAGGAGCCACACAGGGCGACCTCATCCAACTTTGAGAACACAGAGCAAAAGGGTAACTCTTTTCACATATGCCTCCCAGGACAAGCATGGCCAACATTACCGCTGATGTGCTACCGAGTCGGGATGGAGAGAAGATGAGAGTTGACGACCCTATAAATGACCCAAGGCCACTCTTCAGGCACACCCGAACAAACAACTCAGTTACCAACCCACCTTTCACACGAAAATCGAACCCCTCCCCCCACAAGCAAGCAAAAAGGGAGGAGAAGAACAATATAGTGAAAAGCCGACATCGACGAAGCCAACGAGCGACATAGCGAAACACTGTTTTCAACAGAGCAAACGTGCAACCAAGGGGCACGAGAGAGAGTTACCGGAGAGCCGATTTCAACAAAGCCAACAAGCGGCCAGTCATCTCAAGGAGCCACACACAACAACCCCATCCAAATGCTAGAAAATAGAGGGGACGGGAGAGATTGTTCAAACATGCCTCCAAGGACGAGCATGGCCAACATTACCGCTCATATTCTACCGAGTGGTGATGGAGAGAAGAAAGTCGACGACCCTAAAAATGACCCAAGGCCATTCTTCAGGCACAACCGAACAAAACAACTCAATTACCAACCCACCTTTCACACGAAAAGCAAATCTGATAAGCACACCCTCGGACAAAACGGGGCGACCCGAACGCCCTCGTCTGTGCGCCCTCACCCGGGGCGACACGGAGCGCCCGCCTGAACGGACGCACATGGGAGAAAACGGAAAATGGGCCGCCCGGATGTGCACAAGGCACCCGGGCGGTCACAACTATCACATATGGCACGGGCGCCGTCGGGCCAAATGACCCGACCGGAACGGACGACCTCACCTGGCACGACCAAACGACCTGACCCGAACGGACTCCCTCACCCGGTACGACACGGCGCGCCCACCCGAACGGACGCACATGGGAGCAAATGGCAAACAGGCCACCCGGACGTGCACAAGGCACCCGGGCGGTCACAACTTAGCAAATCTGACACGGGCACCCTCGGGCCAAACGACCCGACCCGAACGGACGCCCTCACCCGGTACGACACGGTGCGCCCACCCGAACGGACGCACATGGGAGCAAACGGCAAACAGGCCACCCAGACGTGCACAAGGCACTCGGGCGGTCACAACTTAGCAAATCTAACAGGGGCACCCTCGGGCCAAAAGACCCGACCCGAACGGACGCCCTCACCTGGCACGCCCAACCGAACGAACGCCATCACCCGGCGCGACACGGCACGCCCGACCCGAACGGACGCACATGGGAGCAAACAACAAACGAACCTCCCGGCCGTGCACAAGGCACCCGGGCGGTCACAACTTAGCAAATCTGACACGGGCGCCCTCGGGCCAAACGACTCGACCCGAACGGACGCCCTCACCGAGCGCGACACGGCACGCCCACCCGAACGGACGCACATAGGAGCAAACGACAAACGGGCCGCCTGGACGTGCACAAGGCACCCGGGCGGTCACAACTTAGGAAATCTGACACGGGCGCCCTCGGGCCAAATGACTCGACCCGAAAAGACGCCCTCACCCGGCACGACACGGCGCGCCCACCTGAACGGACGCACATGGGAGTAAGCGGCAAACGGGCCGCCCGGACATGCACAAGGCACCCGGGCGGTCACAACTTAGCAAATCTGACACGGGCGCCCTCGGGAAAAACCACCCAACCCGAACGGATGACCTCACCCGGCACGACCAAATGACCCGACCGGAACGGACGCCCTCACCCGGCACGACCAAACGACCTGACCCGAACAGACGCCCTCACCCGGCATGACATGGTGCGCCCACCCGAACGGACGCACATGGGAGCAAACGACAAACAGGCCGCCCGGACTTGCACAAGGCACCTGGGCGGTCACAACTTAGTAAATCTGACACGGGCGCCCTCGGGCGAAACGACCTGACCCGAACGGACGCACTCACCCGGCACGACACGGCGCGCCCACCCGAACGGATGCACATGGGAGAAAACGACAAATGGGCTGCCCGGATGTGCACAAGGCACCCGGGGTGTCACAACTTAGCAAATCTGACACGGGCGCCCTCGGGCCAAACCACCCGACCCGAACGGGCGACCTCACCCGGCACGACCAAACGACCCGACCCGAACGGACGCCCTCACCTGGCACGACACGGCACACCCACCCGAACGGACGCACATGGGAGCAAACGGCAAACGAGCCGCCTGGACGTGCACAAGGCACCTCGGTGGTCACAACTTAGCAAATCTAACACGGGCGCCCTCGGGCCAAACCACCCGACCCGAACGGACGCCCTCACCCAGCACACCCACCCGAACGGACGCCCACACCTGGCGCGACACGGCACACCTGACCAAACGGACGCACATGGGAGCAAATGGCAAACGGGCCGCCCGGACATGCACAAGGCACCCAGGCCATCACAACTTAGCAAATCTAACACGGGCGCCCTCGGGCCAAACGACCCGACCTGACCCGAACGGAAGCCCTCGCCCGGCACGCCCACCTGAACGGACGCCTTCGTGCCGCACGACCAAACGAACCAACCCGAATGGACGCCCTCACCTGGCACGACCAAACGACCCGACCCGAATGGATGCCCTCACACGACACGAACAAAGGACCAGACCCGAACGAACGCCCTCACCCGGCGCGACACGGCCGCTCGGACGTGCACAAGGCACCCGGGCGGTCACAACTTAGCAAATCTGACACGGGTGCCCTCGGGCCAAACGACCCGACCCGACCCGAACGGACGCCCTCACCCAGCACGACCGAACGACCCAACCTGAACAGACGCCCTCACCCGGCACGACCGAACGGCCCGACCCGAACAGACGCCCTCACCCGGCACGACCAAATGACCCGACCAAACGGACGCACATGGCAGGAAACGGAAAATGGGCCGCCCGGACGTGCACAAGGCACCCGGGCGGTCACGACTTAGCAAATCTGACACGGGCGCCCTCGGGCCAAACGACCCGACCTGACTCGAACGGACGCCCTCACCTGGCACGACCGAACGACCCGACACGAACGAACGCCCTCACCAGGCACGACCGAACGACCCGACCCGAACGGATGCCCTCACCCGGCATGACCGAACGACCCAACCCGAACGGATGCCCTCACCCGACATGGCCGAACGACCCGACCCGAATAGACGCCCTCACCCAGCACGACCAAACGACCCCGACCAAATGGACGCACATGGGAGAAAACGGAAAACGGGCCGCCCGGACGTGCACAAGGCACCTGGGCGGTCACGACTTAGCAAATCTGACACGGGCGCCCGACCCGACCTGAACGGACGCCCTCACCCGGCACGACCGAACGACCCGACCCGAACGGACGCCCTCACACAGCACGACCGGAGCAAACGAACGCACATGGGAGAAAACGGCAAACGGACCGCCCGGACGTGCACAAGGCACCCAGGTGGTCACGACTTAGCAATCTGACAGGGGTACCCTCGGGCCAAATGACCCGACCCGACCCGAACGGACGCCCTCACCCGGCACGACCGAACGACCCCACCAAAACGGACACCCTCACCTGGCACGACCAAACGACCCGACCCAAACGGACACCCTCAAACGACCCGACCAAACGACCCGACCAAACGGACGCACATGGGAGCAAACATCAAACGGGCCGCCCGGACGTGCATAAGGCACCCAGGCAGTCACGACTTAGAAAATCTGACACAGGCACCCTCGGGCCAAACGACCCGACCCGACCCGAACGGATGCCCTCACTCGACACGACCGAACAACCCGACCCGAACGGACGCCCTCACCCAGCACGACCGAACGACCCGACCCGAACGGAAGCCCTCATCCGGCACGACTGAACGACCCAACTCGAACGGACGCCCTCACCTGGCACGACCAAACGACCCGGCCAAACGGACGCACATGGGAGCAAACGACAAACGGGTCGCTTGGACGTGCACAAGGCACCCGGGCGGTCACGACTTAGCAAATCTGAAACGGGCGCCCTCGGGCCAAATGACCCGACCCGACCCAAACAGATGCCCTCACTCGGCACGACCGAACGACCCGACCCGAACGGACGCCCTCACCTGGCACGACCGAACGACCCGACCCAAACGGACGCCCTCACCCGGCACGACCGAATGACCCGACCCGAATGGACGCCCTCACCCGACACGACCAAACGACCCGACCAAACGAACGCACATGGGAGCAAACGGCAAACAGACTGCCCGAACGTGCACAAGGCACCCAGGCAGTCACAACTTAGCAAATCTGACACGGGCGCCTTCTACGAATCCCATTTTCCTTAATCCCCTCAATTCATTCAAGGAAGAGAATGATTGCCCAAAGCTCCTTCCTTATGGAGCAAGGCAATCGCCCGCCCCGACGCTCGCTTACCGGGCGGCTCCCTTTCTTACTTACTTACTTCCTTACTTACTTACTTAAAAAGTGAAACCACTGAATCATATATAATGTAGTGGCAATGCCATGCATGGACTTCATGGAGGTTTCGGGATTACTCCTATGTGGGAGCAAACGGCAAACGGGCCGCCCGGACGTGCACAAGGCACCCGGGCGGTCACAACTTAGCAAATTTGACACGGACGCCCTCGGGCCAAACGACCCGACCCGACCCGAACGGACGCCCTCGCCCGGCACGACCGAACGACCCGACCCGAACAGACGCCCTCACCCGAACGGACGCCCTCACCCGGCACGACCGAACGACCCGACCCGAACGCACGCCCTCGCCCGGCACGACCGAACGACCCGACCAGAACGGACGCCCTCGCCCGCCACGACCAAACGACCCGACCCGAACGGACGCCCTCACCCGGCACGACCGAACGACCCGACCTGACCCGAACGGACGCACATGGGACCAAACGGCAAACGGGCCGCACGGACGTGCACAAGGCACCCGGCGGTCACAACTTAGCAAATCTGACACGGGCGCCCTCCGACCAAACGGCCCGACCCGGACGGACACCCTCACCCGACGACCCGACCCGACCCGAACGGACGCCCTCACCCGGCACGACCAAACGACCCGACCCGACCCGAACAGACGCCCTCACCCGGCACGACCAAACGACCCGACCCGACTCGAACGGACGCCCTCACCCGCCACAACCAAACGACCCGACCCGAACGGACGCCCTCACCCGGCACGACCGAACGACCCGACCTGACCCGAACGGACGCACATGGGACCAAACGGCAAACGGGCCACCCGGACGTGCACAAGGCACCCGGGCGGTCACAACTTAGCAACTGGACACGGCGCCTCGGCCAAACGACCCGACCCGACTCGAACGGACGCCCTCACCCGCCACAACCAAACGACCCGACCCGAACGGACGCCCTCACCCGGCACGACCGAACGACCCGACCTGACCCGAACGGACGCACATGGGACCAAACGGCAAACGGGCCACCCGGACGTGCACAAGGCACCCGGGCGGTCACAACTTAGCAAATCTGACACGGGCACCCTCAGGCCAAACGACCCGACCCGTCCCGAACGGACGCCCTCGCCCGGCACGCCCACCCAAACGGACGCCATCGTGCCGCACGACCAAACGACATGACACGAACAGACGCCCTCACCCGGCACGACCGAACGACCTGACCCGAACGGACGCCCTATTGACGGGCCGCATCTAACCATACAGTTGGGAAGTGGATTGGACACACAGGGAGCTCGAGGGACGGTCTAAACTGATTTGTAGTGCCGATTTGAGTGACCCGGCAACACTTGGGCAGTTTTGTGCAGGATATTCCCAAGGTGAATTATGATGATTGTAAATGATTGCTGTAGGCTAGTTTGATGGTTGACAAGCCTTAGGGCTTGGTCAAAAGGCTAACTTGCCTTACCAAGGAGCAGAAGTGGCTTCTGCTGGATTGGAACTTATTATTTCATATTTATCATTATTAAGAGGGAATTTCCCCTCCCTTGTATGTATGAGCATACTTGTGGATTGCTAATGATGTTTATGTTTATTTCCGCATATCGAGAGAACCTTTGGTTAATAACTAACAAGTGTTGCTAAAGGCGTAGTCTATATACTTGAGTATTTGGAAAAAGAAAAAAGTACTGTAGTGCCGCACCCGTCTATAGCGTGGTTGAAAGACACCGAAGGTATAGGGGCGTGACAACTAGGCACACGGGCGGTCACAACTTAGCATTTTCGATATGGCCTCCCTCACACGACCCGACCCGAACGCGTTTCCTTGGGCGCCCTCACACGGCACGACCTGACCCGCCCTAACGAGGGCACAAAGGAGCAAACGGCAATCGGGTCGCACGAACGTGCACAAGGCACAGGGGCGGTCACAACTTAGCATTTTTTATACGGCCTCCCTCACACGACCCGACCCGAACGAACGAAGGCACAAGGGAGCAAACGGAAAACGGGTCGCACGAACGTGCACAAGGCACACGAGCAGTCACAACTTAGCATTTTTTATATGACCCCCCCTCGCACGGCACGACCCGAACCGACCCGCCCGAACGAAGGCACAAGGGAGAAAATCGGAAACTGGCCGCGCGAACGTGCACAAGGCATGCGGGCGGTCACAACTTAGCATTTTTTATAAGGCCGCCCTGACACGACCCGACCCGAATGCGTTTCCTTGGGCGCCCTCACGCGACCCGACCCGACCGAACGCGTTTCCCTACTCGAAGGTATGCATCCCATAGTGCATCAAAATCAAGACCAGTCTCGATCTCAATTCCTCAGTGAACCAGATACTGCAAGCTCATTGTAGTATGAAGCCTCCAATGAATGAAACTCCACCATGAACTCCCACACATCATCCTATCCAAAGCGTTGGCAAGCATACTTGTATTGCCCGCGAGTGCCACCACAAGTTATTCTCACCCTGCAAGTCATATGAATGTGCTCGTAGGTTGCTCATCCAACCAATGTCTTGTTGCTCAAAGTGAACAACGTCCATCAGCCCATCTATAAAAGATCTCCATGTAGCCCCAACAATCGATCATGCTCAGCATATTCCTTCTTGACACTCCTCCATGATGCTCATAAGTGGGCACCCAGTAAGTGCACCTGCATAATGTCTCCACATAATGTCCTGCCATGCCCTCGTGTTAATGTACATGACTTTGGTTGCCCATGTGTCCATCAAGAGTAGACTCGCCTCAACCCCAGTCACCATCATGTGTATAGTGTACAGGCTAAGTGCCCTCGGTCACTTCTACCATCATCATGGGTACTTCCTCCAAGGCTTCTCCCCCGCTAAAGGTGCACCAAGAGTTCCTTCTTGGTTGTAAGCCATGAAGAAGTCTACCCAGACAATGTGCCCTACCAACAAGGCAGTCCATGAGTCATGCCGGGCACCTAGCCAGTTTCCATGTGGCTAAGCATGACCCGTATCTATCACAGAGATCATCAAGTTCCACCCTTGTCACGTGAATTTGAACCTACTAGAGCGAGGTCACAAATTTCCCTATCAAGGCCTACAACAAGAAATGCTCCCCTTGCTTCTCCAATGTACAAGGTTCCATCATAGTCATCCGAGGAAAGGTCCTCCATGGTATTGGAAAAGAAGTCATCTTCTTTCCCATCCCTGCATACGGTCCATCTCCCAGATGCTCAATTGAAACACGATCCATGTCTTCATGAAGAATCTCTAAGCGAGTGTCCTCCGTCCTCATCAATGTCTGCAATGCTTCCGATCCTGGTACCGCCTGCTCATAAAGTTCCTACTCGATCATTGTCACTTCTGCAAAATTTTCATGTGGTTCATCCCCCAATGCCTGCAATGTGCTTGGTCCAGGTTCAACTTGTTCCACAAGTTCTTCCTCGATCATATCCACATCCTCAACATCCTCTCCAGAATCATCCATGACCGATGCTTGCGATGTGCTTGGCCCTGGTCCAACCTATTCATCAAGTTCGTCCTCGACTTCTACCACATCTGCAACATCCTTGTGAGAATCGTCCACCATCAATGCTTGTAATGTGCTTGGTCCTCGTCCAACTTGTTCATCAGCTTCTTCCTTGACTTCAATCACATCTACAACATCCTTTGGTTCGGCCACAGTGGGCTTCATGCCACCATGCTTCATCTTTCCAAGGTCTCTAAGCTTGAGAAGCTTATCAATTAACTTCCTTCGCTCTTCTTCCACCTTGTCCATTTCTGCTCGTAGAATTCTCACTTTCTTCATAAGTCGAAACATTTCATCTTTTCTCATGCCAGATGTCCTCCTCTTGCACAATGTATCAATGGTCCGACTCGCCTCATCAAACTCCTTTTCCACTTCCTTCGACTTCTCTTTAATTTCTTTGAAGTTCATTTCCAATGAAACAAACTCATCCATCAAGCTTCAATACCACCTGCAACGCTGCAACGGTATCCCTGCTCAATAATAATAATAATAATAATAAAGCCACAAAAATGTAGCTCTGATACCAACTGTCACGCCCTTATACCTGTGGTAGTCTCCCAACCGCTCTATAGATGGGTGCGGCACTACCTTATTTTTCTCTTTTCAAATACTCAATAAGTAGACTACGCCTAACTCAACACTTGTTTAATTAATCTTCCAAAGTGCTCCTGTGTGGAAATAAAACAGCAATAAACATAAATATCAAACCACATGAACGCCCATACATTCAAGGGAGGGGAAAATCCCGTTAATAAGTCTGCCCAGTATTATGCTTCAATAAATATGTACAATTTGCAATAACTATACAGCCAAGCCTCCATAAACCATTTATGCTTCTTGCCAAATGTGCTTATACCTGGGTCTAGCCTTAACAGCTTCCCAAGAGTGAAAAAAATCCAAAGGAACCCCAAAATTCCCTTTCAGAACATGTTTATGAAGTCTGCGCGAATTCTGGTTCGAGTGGGTCACTCGGGTCACAGACGCCCTCGGCACCCTGAACGCGTTTCCGCACGCGGGTCACCGGGGTCACGGTCCGCACGCGTTTCCTGAACGCGTTCGACCCGACCCGACCCTGCTGAACGAACTCCGCGCCTTCAGACACTGATCCGCGCGTCCGGAACGCGGGCGCGCCGCACGAACCCGACTCGACCTGAACGCGCCCGCCCTGAACACTGTTCTCCACGCGTCCTGTGGAAGGAACCCGACTCGACCATGCACTAAACACTGCACCGCACGCGCCCTGCGGAAGGAACCCGACTCGACCTGCGGGTGAACGCCGAACGGGTTTTTACCCGACTCGACCCAGACTCCGTTTCCCTGCTGCGACTTCGCCCTCCACCCTCGACCTTCGCTCTGGCTCGAGCATTAGCTTTCCAATGGTGGAATCAGCAAGATGTTGATGTCCTTCTTTCTTTCCTTTATCGTCCATCGCACGTCCTCCTTTCGTATGTGCCTTGCCCACACATTGCTTCCATGGGTGGGGCTTGACCCATATGAGGCCGACCCAGTAAACGCCCATAAAGCCTTGGTTACGACGTGGCATTTCCTCCTTAACGTGGGCTTGCCACCACGGCCGGCCTATAAAACCTCCAAGCCAACACACGGCCATTTTTGGACGCGTTTATGCACGTCGCTCCTAAACGTCGCACGGTCACCGTGATAACGTTGCATAGTAGCCGGACGATGTTTTCGTCCGTCGGCGCGCCCGTCTAACCTTCCGTCGTGGCTTCCGTCGTTCGTCGCATGTCCACCGAACGCTTCCAACGCCTTCCGTCGTCGTCCTCGGCTCGTGGGTCTTACAGGGGCGGTTTCCGTCGCGGCGGGCGTATAATTGGACGGTGTCCATTGAGCAGGGACATGGAAACCTTACATTTTGCACAGTTGGGCGACTGTCGTCACGGCGGGGCGAGGAAACCTGTCACGCCCCTAGACCTTCGGTGACCTTTCAACCGTGCTATAGACGGGGTGCGGCACTACCGTACTTCTCCTTTTCGTAATACTCAAGTATGTAGACTGCGCCTTTAGCAACACTTGTTAAATTAGTTAATCAAATGTTCTTTCAATGTGCGTAAAACATGAACATCATCATCACATCCACAGTGTACGCCCATACATACAAGGGAGGGGCAACTCCCAGTTAATAATGGGTCTGCCCGATAATATGTTTCATAAATACGAAACAGAGTATAAGTTCCAATCCAGCAAAAGACCCCCTCTGCTCTTTGGCAAGGCAAGTCACTTTTTGTCCAAGCTTACAATGCTTGACAATCATTAACTAGCCCACAACAATCGTTTACAGCACTAGAATTCACCTCGGGAATATCCTGCATAAAACTGCCCAAGTGCTGCCGTGTCACTCGGGTCGGCACTGCAAATGGTTTCAAACCTCCCCGCGAGCTCTCCGTCTGTCCAATCTGCTCCCCCATCTATGTGGTTAGCTCCGTCCCATCAAAACGCACCTGCTTCAACTTTCGGCACTCAATTCTGACTCACGATGCCTTCAGAACAACCTCTGAACTGAAGCTTGGATCGTGCGGACGCCCTGTGGAGAAGTTCCGCACGCCTTGCACGTATGTCGCACGACTTGACCCGCGTGCTGCCCGACTTGACCCGTCCTACGGTGCGGATGCCCTGCGGAGGAATTCCGCATGCCCTGCACGTCAACAACCTGGCTCGACCCGCGCTCGCCCTGCGTTCACCGCCGCCGTGTTTCCTTCACCAACGAGCTGTTGGCTTAGCTCGTGGTGCTCCAATGCGCTCGCACTCAGATGCTTGCTTGATCGTTGGTTGGATGACTTCTCCGTCATCCGCATGACGTATTAATACGCGTATCATGTGCGTGTCGTGGGTCACTCGGTCGACCCGAGACGACCCCCATCGTTCAGCTGTCCGGCCACTCGTGTAGCGTCGGCCGCTCAACTCGTGCGTCGGTTCTATGACTCTGGCTACGATGTGACGTTTCACTTGTAACGTCGCTTTTTCCAATGCCACCACCGGCTATGTGCGACGCACCCGTGCCGCTCGCTGCCACACACCCGCGCCCGTGCGGTTACTGTGCGGCGGCTCGCCCGTAACGTCGCACGGCGCCCGAACGCCCGACGGGCGCGCCCGTTACCGTGAATGTGCCTCATGAAGTCTTGTGGCCTTGCAAAACCCAACCTTCCCCGCATTTGGATGGCTTCCGCAGCTACGAGGCCTGGAAACCCCAAGTTCCGGAGACGGACCAGGGGAGTGGTTTCCGTCGCGCCGCGAAATGGCAGCCCCAAGTTCGCCAGGCTTGGGCGGTTCTTCGCCGTGCCGCGTAACGAAAACCACGAGTTCTGTAAACTTGGGCGATTACGGTCGTGCCGTGACATGGAAACCCAAGTTCCCCTGACCAGCGGCGCGGTTTTCGTCGGGGCGGGAGATGGAAACCGCAAGGTTCCCAGAACTAGGCGGTTCCCCTCGTGCCACGAAACAGAAGCCCCAAAGTTCCGTAGGCTTGGGCGGTTCTCCGTCGTGCCGCGACATGGAAACCTGAGCTCCCCACACCGAGGCCACGGTTTCTGTCGTGGCGGGACGTGGAAATCCCCGAGTTTCCCGGAATTGGGTGGTATCCGTCGTGCCGCAAAAAATGGGAACCCCCGAGCTCCGCGGGACCCTGGTGGCGGTTTTCGTCGCGCCGTGACATGGAAACTCGAAGTTCCCCATACTTGGGCGGCGGTTTCTGTCACGCTGCGGCATGGACCCCCCAAGTACCCCGTGCTGGGGGTTGCGGTTTCCATCGCGGCGGGACATGGGAACCCCAGGTTTCCCAGACTAGGGGAAATTTTCCGCCGTGCCACGAAATGGAAACTCGAAGCCTAAATTGGGGCTAAGCCTGCCGTGTGGCGAAATGGAAGTTGGTTTGTATGCGCCGCGTATGAAAAACCGT